>WNWK01038476.1:0-17918 GCA_009830355.1 Cherax destructor | reverse complement strand
CTATGTCTGCTATGAGGATGAGAAACAGCAGAGGTGCCAGGACAGTGCCTTGGGGCACTGAGCTTTTGACCTCGCTGATGCTGGATCTTGCCCTGTTCACTACTACTTTTTGTGTTCTTTGTGTTAGGAACTCAAAAATCCATCTGCCTACCTTCCCCGTAATGCCTATGGCCCTCATTTTGTGCGCTATCACTCCATGATCGCATTTGTCAAACGCCTTTGCAAAATCTGTGTAAATCACATCTGCGTTTTGGTCGTCCTCCAATGCCTCCGTAATTCTGTCATAATGGTTCAGCAGCTGTGACAGGCATGATCGACCCGCTCTAAAGCCATGCTGGTTCGGGTTATGTTGGTTGTGCTGGTCCATGAACTTTGTAATCTGCCGTCTCATCACTCTTTCAAAGATTTTTTATGATGTGAGAAGTGAGGGCTACTGGTCTGTAATTTTTAGCTAGTGCTCTACTACCTCCCTTATGCAAAGGAGCTATGTCTGCACTCTTTAAGGCCTCTGGAATTTCACCTAGATCTAAGCTCTTTCTCCACAGAATACTAAGGGCTCTTGCTAATGGTACTTTGCACTGCTTTATAAATAAAGCATTCCATGAATCTGGTCCAGGTGCTGAGTGAGTGGGCATGTTGGCCATTTCTTTTTCGAAATCTATGGGATTTGTACTAATGTCGGTTAGGTGGTCTGCGCAGCCTTCTGCTGGAGTGAAAAATATTTCTGCATTTTCTACCTTGCTGTCATTTAGTGGGTTGCTGAACACTGACTCATACTGTTCTTTTAGAATTTCACTCATTTCCTGTTCATCGTCCGTATACGAATCTCCTCTCAATAATGGTCCAATTCTACAGGTAGTTCTTAGCTTGGATTTTGCATAGGAGTAGAAATATTTTGGGTTTCTTGCAATATCCTGTATGGCTCTTTGTTCCCTTTGTACTTCTTCTGTCAGGTATGACATCTTAAGTTTTGCTCTAATTCCGTGATCTCTCGGTTAAGGCTATCTCTCTTCTGTTCCAACATAACTGTGTTTTTCAGCAATTCAGTAACCCGTTTTCTTCTCCTGTACCATCTCCTACGCTCTCTCTTATATCTGATCTTCTTCGGGGTTTCCTCAATGGTACGTGTTTCATACATACCTTGTATGCTTCTGTATTCAGCTTCTCTAGGCACTGGTGGGGATTTAGGGTGCTCATGTCTGATTCCCATGATATGTCTGATAGCTCTTGGTTTATTTTTTCCCAGTCAATTCTATGGTTATTAAAATTAAACTTACTGAACATTCCGTCTCTAACATTAGTGTCGCAGTTCCTAACCCTGAGTTAATACTAGTTTGAACTTCTATGATGTTATGATCAGAGTATATTGTTTTGTAACTGTTATGTCTCTGATTAATTCCTCGTTGTTTGTGAATATCAAATCCAGGGTATTTTCATTTCTAGTGGGATCAATTATCTGTTGGTTTAGTGAGTACTTTTCACAAAGCCTCATTAGTTCCTGGTATGTGCCTGTTGAGCCAGGGTGCTTCCAGGAGTTATTTCTGGTATAACATTATGGTGCCTCATCTTCCATAATGTTATACCAGAAATAACTCCTGGAAGCACCCTGGCTCAACAGGCTACCAGGGAACTAATGAGGCTTGTGAAAAGTACTCACTAAACCAACAGATAATTGATCCCACTAGAAATGAAAATACCCTGGATTTGATATTCACAAACAACGAGGAATTAATCAGAGACATAACAGTTACAAAAACAATATACTCTGATCATAACATCATAGAAGTTCAAACTAGTATTAACTCAGGGTTAGGGAACTGCGACACTAATGGATAGGAAACGGATGAATGAGTGTGTTTCTTGTTGCTCTGACGTTGGTGCCTCAACTCACGTGAATGCTCTGGTAAATCTGATTGGTTATCATGGAGGGTGAAGAAGATAAAAGCACTTTGCTTTTTGAGTCTTTCCCGAATAGCGATAAAGCTGAGACGTATGTTGCCAGGGAGTGTTCTGTCCCTTGGGTGAAAGATTCTCAGGGATTCCAGCTTGATGTTCAGTGACCTACGTTGGTCACTTCCATCAATACAAAGTATCTAATGTTTATTCAAAGAGCATTTGAAGGTAATTCCTCAGATCTCTGGTATTATGCACTGTTCTAGTCGTGTCCCTTCCCTTCGTAATTGATTCTAGTATTTATTCAGCGTTATAGCATCTGCTGGTGATTCCAGTGTTCTGGTACTGTGTCATTTTCTAGTTGTCACTTCCTTAAGTCTACCATTTTCTTCAGGGTTACAGCATCAGGTGGTAATTCTTCAGGACTCTGGAGAGGTGTACTTTCCTGCACATGTCACTTCCCCTAGGGAGGAAATTCGTGTGGATAAATTAAGTCACTTTTCCCTAGGTCAGTACTTTGTCGTTACCATTGATAAGTGAATTCTTATTTTATTTCCGTCTCTGGTGTTATCATAACCAGTATAGACAGTGTTAATTACTGTGCGCTTAATCATACCTACAAATTTTCACATGTAGGATGGTGTATGTTTTATATTCGTGTACAGATATATTAACTGATATTAACAAGTTAAGGGTCGTAAAGGTAACTATCTCATCACTCAAATTTACATTTAATCTCCCTGCGTAATTTAAGGCCAGATCTTTGGTATACTATATATGTTGAATATGGTACTGTATTTGTATCATTCTAGTATTAGTGTTTCCAGTATCAGAGTTACCTTGATATTATCTTATGATTATTTATATATATATATATATATATATATATATATATATATATATATATATATATATATATATATATATATATATATATATATATATATATATATATATATATATATATAATTCATTTCTGTTGTGTTCCACTCACTAGGGTAAAATAAATGATAAATATAAATTCATGTTTTATTTAATATTCATTATCGTGTTGTTCTCCATGAGCTTTATTCCTGAAACTTTTATATAATTAATTCAAATTAAATCCTGATGTGAAAATATTATTATAACTAAAATTCTGTAATTATCGTTAATGAAGCATAGGGTTGAGCTACATAGAAATTGATTGTTTTCCATTCAGTTTGGACTCACCCTCTTCTCAGATATTATGCTGAATTGTGATTAATAGGCTCAGAAGAGGGGAAGAGGGAAAGTATCCATCACACACACACACACACACACACACACACACACACACACACACCTACCTGCACGCATATATCCTTATATACAAATAACCCCCGCACATAGAAGAGATGAGCTTACGACGACGTTTCGGTCCGACTTGGACCATTTACAAAGTCACACTAACAAAAAGGAGAGAAGGAGGGAGAATATATAAGCCAGCTGACAGGGACGGGAACAAGAGAGGAAGTGTTGGAAGTAGTAGTAGTGGAGTCAGTCATATACTAAGAAAAAGGAGCACTGCTCTCTTCTATGTGCGGGTTATTTGTGTAGTGTTCCAGACACGGTATTGTGGCTTTTTTTTTTTTTTTTTTTGCTATATCCTTATAAACTTGTTTCTCAGTGTACAATTAAAAAGAGCATATTATGAATCTGTACCTGGTGAGAAAACTAAAAAAAATCTTTCAGCATCTGAACAAAAACACCATCTAATAAATATTTACAACATATCTAAGACCAATTCTTGAGTAAGTAGCACCATCATTTAGCCCTAATCAAACAAAACATAAACAAATACAACAGAAAATATAGTGAGTGGCCACTACGGCATGTGAGCTGAGCTACAACAAATGTTAAATTCCGAAAGAACTTGACTTTTCGCCCATTTGGTGAAGAAGAGAAGACATGATCACTAGATGTAAAATATTTGGGGACAAGTTTAAAGTAAACAGAGATAGACTATGCAGCATGGTTGGAACATGAACGGTGGTAGACAGTAGTTGGCTGAACACCTGAATGACTTTTACTGAACATTCAGGTTATAGACGTAAGCTGAACACCAGCATGACCTCTAGAGAACATATGACATACTCTTGTATCGAATAGCCCAACCGGGTATTGTCATTCGATACAAGAAATAGGTGGAGATTGAAGCTCTGCTTGCCACGAGACTTAAGTATTTCTACTCAATATACACTGATACTATACTGTGTTTACAAATAAGCACTAAAATCATACGAGTCATACAGCTCATGGGAAATACGTGGTACTCTGGTTTGATCCAAGACAGGGAAGGCAGCTCTAGTTCCTTAGATCAATAGCTTTTCAGCAGCATAAAGGAACTCATCCACCCTATCCATCTCCCTCTTTCATTCTCTCCCCTTCCTTGAAGGTAGAAAAGGGAAGCAGAAAAATGGAAAGAATTAGTGATGGAGGCATTAAACTTTGGAACCTATCATGGAATTTCCTCAAAAAATAGGATTGTTATAGAAAACAAAGAATAAAAAAAAATATTTGTTGGCCCGAAAATAACAATTTTAGTGCAATAAATGCGCGCACGCGCACACAGGCACAAAATGAGGCACTTAATTTGTGGTAGTATATAAAGAGATTCATACTCTGCTGAGTAAATTTTCAGGTCCAGCAAAGTTTTTTCTTACTCAGTAGAATAACTATTCTGTTCATCAAAATAACTTTTCATGTTCATCTTATTAACTTTATGTTTGGCAGAGCAACTTTTCATATTCAGAAAAATAACATTTCACTTTCGGCAAAATAACATCTTATGTTCTCCAAAGATCCTTTTATCATTTATTATCAAACTAACTTTACATGCTCAGAACAATACTTTTTCATATTCGGCAGAATAACATGATTGGCAGCTGAACTGTATCTTTTTGAAATTCTAAATATTAAAGGAAGCTTTTCGCCATTAGCGGATTTGTCAGTCCTAAAAGAGCGACATCTGAGAAGGAAGCATATGCAGTGGGATGGTAGTCAGGTGTAAGCAGTGGCCACAATGGGTATCACAGGACGTGCATGTATTACGTTGATGGCTGTCCAGGTTGGGCAACAACTTTTGTGTCAGTTGCTGGGAGACTCTGATGCTGCCGTACATCTGTGTGATGGTGTTTGGGATTGCTATAAAGGAGGCTTGTAAGAATTTCCCTCTGTGTAGGTCATATTCGTGGATGCCCAGCTTAGCACCATCCCATCGCAAGAGGCGTTCCTTATTGTTTCTGTGTTGTATGCGGGTGTTGCTTAGATCGTCAGTGCTGCTTGCGTTTTAGTGTAAATATGGCACACACTTCGGGTTATTTCATTTTATTCTGCAGACATTTTTACGATAGGCGATCAGTTAATTAGTAAATTGATGAAATCCCTGGCAAATAATAGCCTGCATTGTATCTTTTTACATTTTGTCGGTTTACTCTACCATTGTATTACCTAGAGTATCAGTGCTCGCTTAAACTCTAATCTCAAGCTGAGATGAGATGAAAAGCTCAAAGCTGCCTTCATGAATGCTGGCTGCTTTGGACCAAACGTATAGCGTTAGCTGGGTGCCAGAGAATTGGACCAATGTCTGTATATACATGCATGTCGTGCCGAATAGGTAAAATTGGTCAATTAGCAAAACTCATTTAAAATTAAGACCTTTCTAAAAAAATTCCTCTTATACGTTTAAAGATATTTTTTTGTCATTTATGTTAATGTAAAAATTAATAATTTTGTACCAAACGAACCTCAGAAAACTTACCTAACTTTATTATAACAAGCGCAATTTAATTTAGTCTAATCCAACTAAATATATTTTAGACAAGTTTACAATAATGTAATAATAAACAATGAAATATATTTTTTCGTTAGGTTCAGAATGATTTTTGCGAAATTATTGCATACACAAATTTCCACTTGCCTTATTCGGTAAGAAGAGCGAATTCCCGACAGAGCTAAAAGGGTTAAACCAAAATAGCAAGTTTTACCTATTCAGCACGACATACACACACACACACATACACAGTGAAGAGGCGGGGCCAGGAGCTATGACTCTACCCCTGCAACTACAACTAGGTGAGTACACGTGGGCCCCAAGCAAAGACGAGGAGCACACTAAGAACAAATGAGAGGTCCGAAGACAATGAAGGAGATATGCTATATGCGGAGAGACTAACAGATAACTGCAGTGGCCAGGAACACATGAGCGGGAAAGACAGACCACTGAACATAGGGGCTTCAGCCAGGGAAGGGATTGAAGGAAGGAACGCTTCAATGGAAGGAACTAAAGTACTGCAGAGGATACAAAGGGAGACACAGTGGGAGGACGAAAGGGAGAGGTCTGTTTTTGTCTACGGGTTCCATGAAGTCGAAGGGAAAACCTATGATGAAAGCGAACAGGATAAAAAAAGCGATTGAAGGTATCATGACAGCAATAGGTGAGGGCGACATGACCCAGGTGACAAATTTTTGGAGAATTGGGTGGTTTGCAAGGGGAAGAAACCGGCCTCTCAAAGTAATTTTCAAGGCAGAATCAGCTCGAACCATGATCCTGCAGGAGAAAGCACGACTGAGGGACAAATCGGAGTACTGGAGAGTGTACCTCGATCGAGACAGAACACAAGAGGAAAGGATGATACTGAAAGAAAGGGTACGAAGACGAAAGGAGGAACGAGAGGAAATGATAAAGACGAGCAGAAGAACCCAGACCCAGGTGGAAGGGCAAACACAACCTCCAGAAACACCTGCAGAAGGATTCCAAACATGAGAACCCCAAGGCAACTGAACAATCTAAACCAACACCCACACATTGTCCCCTCTGTCCAAACCCCCCACATCACAACCCCTACCCCTACAGCAACCCCCACAGGCACTCTGTCCCCACCCCAACCCCATATAGGCCCCAACCTCAATATTCTCCCAGGACCACAGTTTTAGAAAAGAAGTTGAAGGTTTGGTACATGAACGCGGATGAAATAACGAATAAATGTGAAGAGTGGAATGAAAGAATCAATGAGAAGTCCCCAGACGACATAGCAGTCACAGAAACGAAACTCACTGAGACAATAACAAACGCAATCTTCCCACCGGGATATCAGATCCAGAGCAAAGATAAAAGGAGCAGAGGGGGAGGAGGGGTTGCACTGCTCGTAAAAAAACGATGGAGATTTGAGGAAATGGAAGGCATGGACGAGATTGGAGAGAGGGATTACATAGTAGGTACAATTCAGTCTGGGGAACATAAGGTAGTCATTGCAGTGATGTATAACCCACCACAGAACTGCAGGAGGCCAAGAGAGAAATATGAAGAGAGCAACAGAGCAATGGTGGACACACACTCCTCACTCGAGCAGAGCAAAGTTACTGGTTATGGGCGTTATCAACCACAGGGAGATCGATTGGGAAAACCTGGAGCCACATGGAGGTTCCGAAACATGGAGAGCCATGATGATGGATGTGGTACTGGAAAACCTCATTCATCAACATGTCAAGGATACTACCAGAGAGAGAGAGAGGAGGATAAACCACCAAGACTAGACCTCATGTTCATCCTGAGCAGTTCAGACATTGAGGACATCACATATGAGAGGCCCCTGGGAGCTAGTGGCCTCGTGGTACTGAGCTTTGAATACATAGTAGAGTTACAAGTGGAGAGGGTAACAGGAGCTGAATGGGAAAAGTCGAACTATAAAAGGGGAGACTACACGGGTATGAGGAACTTCCTGCAGGAGGTTCAGTGGGACAGAGAAATGGTAGGAAAGTCAGTAAACGAAATGATGGAATACGTAACAACAAAATGCAAGGAGGCAGAAGAAAGGTTTGTTCCAAGGGCAACAGAAATAATGGAAAGACCAGAACGAGCCCTTGGTTTACCCGAAGGTGTAGGGAGGCAAAGACTAAGTGCACTAGAGTGGAAAAAGTACAGAATGCAAAGGACCCAGGAAAATATGGAGATTAGTAGAAGAGCCAGAAACGAGTATGCACAGATAAGGAAGGAGGCCCAGAGACAGTACGAAAACGACATAGCATCGAAAGTCAAGTCTGACCCGAAACTGCTGTATAGCCACATTAGGAGGAAGACAACAGTCAAAGACCAGGTGATCAGGCTGAGGAAAGAAGGTGGGGAACTCAAAAGAAACGATCAAGAGGTATGTGAGGAGCTCAACACGAGATTTAAGAAAGTATTTACAGTGGAGACAGGAAGGACTCTGGGAAGACAGAACAGAGGGGGGACACCAACAAAGAATATACCAACAAGTGTTGGATGACATACACACAACTGAGGAGGAGGGGAAAAAGCTGCTCAGTGACCTTGATATCTCAAAGGCGATGGGACCGGACATATCCCCGTGGGTCCTTAGAGAGGGAGCAGAGATGCTGTGTGTGCCATTAACCACAATCTTCAACACATCCCTTGAAACTGGGAAACTACCTGAGGTATGGAAGACGGCAAATGTAGTTTCCATTTTTAAGAAAGGAGACCGAAACGAGGCACTAGACTATAGACCAGTGTCACTGACGTGTATAGTATGCAATGTCATGAAGATAGTTATCAGGAGGAGAGTGGTAGAGTATCTGGAACGGAACAAGATTACAAACGACAACCAGCACGGATTCAGGGAAGGCAAATCCTGTGTCACAAACCTTCTGGAGTTTTACGACAAGGTAACAGAAGTAAGACACGAGAGAGAGAGATGAGTTGACTGCATTTTCTTGGACTGCAAGAAGGCCTTCGACACAGTTCCCCACAGGAGATTAATGCAGAAGCTAGAGGATCAGGCACGTATAACAGGAAGGGCACTGCAATGGATCAGAGAATACCTGACACGGAGGCAACAACGAGTCATGGTACGAGATGAGGTATCACAATGGGCGTCTGTGACGAGCAGGGTTCCACAGGGGTCAGTTCAAGGACCAGTACTGTTCTTGGTATATGTGAATGCCATGACGGTAGGGATAGACTCAGAAGCGTCCATGTTTGCAGATGATGTGAAGTTTATGAGAAGAATAAAATCAGATGAGGATCAGGCAGGGCTACAAAGCGACCTGAACAGGCTGGACATGTGGTCCACCAACTGGCTACTCGTATTTAACCCCGCCAAATGCAAAGTCAGGAAGATCGGGGAAGGGCAAAGAAGACCGCCGACTGAGTATATGCTAGGTGGCCAAAGACTGCAAACCTCACTCAAGGAGAAAGATCTTGGGGTGAGTATAACACCGAGCACGTCTCGGAAGCACACATCGACCAGGTAACTGCTGCAGCATATGGGCGCCTGGCAAACTTGAGAATAGTGTTCCGATACCTCAGTAAGGAATCGTTCAAGACACTGTACACCGTGTACGCCAGGCCCATACTGGAGTATGCAGCACCAGTTTGGAACCCACACCTGGTCAAGCACGTCAAGAAATTAGAGAAAGTGCAAAGGTTTGCAACAAGACTAGTCCCAGAGCTAAGGGGATTGTCCTACAAAGAAAGGTTAAGGGAAATCTGCCTGAAGACACTGGAGGACAGGATGGTTAGGGGAGACATGATAACGACATACAAAATACTGCGAGGAATAGATAAGGTGGACAGAGACAGGATGCTCCAGAGAGGGGGACAGACACAAGGGTCACAATTGGAAGTTAAAGACTCAGATGAGTCAAAGGGATGTTAGGAAGTATTTCTTCAGTCACAGAGTTGTCAGGAAGTGGAATAGTCTGGCAAGTGAGGTAGTGGAGGCAGGAACCATACATAGTTTTAAGACGATTTTTGATAAAGCACATGGAGCAGGGAGAGAGAGGACCTAGTAGCAATCAGTGAAGAGGTGGGGCCAGGAGCTTTGACTAGACCCCTGCAACCACAAATAGGTGAGTACACGGGTTAGAGTAAATAACATGGACACCTGCTGACTGAACTGTCGAATGACTGAATAATCAATTTAAATATGTTACAGGTCCCTTTCTGCGCTATTTTCCAAGACGATAATGCACCAATCCACAACGCTAGAGTTGTTCAAAATCGGGATGAAGAACATGAAAGTGACGTCAAACACTTGGATAAGCACCCACAATCACTGGATCTAAATATTATCGAGCCGCTGTGGGGTCAATTGGAACAACACGTCAGAAACTTATTTCTCAATCGTCGTCTTTGGAAGAATAAGAGCGGGTTTCGCTTGAGGAATGGTTCAGAATTCCTCTAGATATGTTCAAATGCTATATGAATCAGTTTCTAGACGAACTGGGGCTTTTGTGGTTTTAGCTGCAAATGGAGAACCAACTCAATATTTAAAATAGAATATGTTACAGAACAATATGTTCATATTATTTTGTCCATCCCTTGTTTATATATATATTGTGTGTGTGTGTGTGTGTGTGTGTGTGTGTGTGTGTGTGTGTGTGTGTGTGTGTGTGTGTGTGTGTGTGTGTGTGTGTGTGTGTGTGTGTGATGCGCTGTGCGTGCATATTAATTAACAAAACTGATTCATCTACAGTGTTCTGCTGCAATATTCTTTATGATAGTTGCACAGTGGAAATTAAAACTAATTGTGTGTACCTGTTATTTTCCATCACGCACAATGGGAGTCTATTGTTGGATCATGTTAGTGTGTTTGGGAGAGGACGGATTATGGTAGTTGTACAGTATTATCAAACTGCTTGTTTCATATTGTGGTGAGAAGGGAATCATGGATCACGAATGCTGTAACTCAATGTTGTTAAATATCCATAAAAAGGCAGTTGAATGCCTTTTTCCCTCATCAATAAATCGTCTTCCCCCCCACCCCATCCTTCCACAAACAACGAAATGCAGGACTCCTACTCAAGGGGTCATTTATGTGCCTTTGGTAAACAATTTTTATAATTCTACAGTTTAATGTTAGTAGCGGTGGTGACTACTCCCGTCCACCCCACCACAAACATGCTTTGCCCTTTGTCATTGTATATTCTGACCAGTGAAGGTTCACGTTAATGTTTATTTAAGGAATGATGTTTTTAATATTATATAGGAATATTAAGTCCTATTCATTTTCACCATTTCTTACTCAGATATTTGTCTAACCAATTTTTAAAGCTGCCCAAGGATATAGTATCAATAACCCTAATAACCTATTCTAGGAGAGAAGGTTAACGTAGATTGTTCTGTACTGGTGAGTTAACATCTTAAACTACTCGTTATCCAAGTGATAGGCCATAACCCAAATTGAAAATATAACCCGTCTATCGTCAGCCTGTTATATATTATTAATCATGAGGTATTAAAGTTCAAACATTGTCATTAAATATCTTTCAAACTACCTTTAGGTAGTATTAGAAATGGGTTGGACAGATGCAAGTGTGACTGGCTGGGCCAGTGTGTGTCTAAGTGTTCCTCTATGTTAATGTCTCTGGCTGTAATCATAGATTTTCCCATGACCGAGTATGCATGTTAAACAAATAAATGCTATTGTGTCGAACAACTGCATCAAAAATAGCTACAACATAGTGTTACTAAAGAACACCTTGGATAGTGGAGTATTTTAAATTATATATTATGCAAATTAACATTAGTCTGTAAGTCATTATATAGACGTTGTACATCAAATTTATGCTTTTCGTGAATAGATGTGACTGAAGTATGATGATTACGGGCCTTCTGTCAGTCATAATACTTCCTTGCAATATATTTGGTCACCTTTTCAAATCATTTTTGTTTTTATATTGGATATCCGAACGGCAGTTAATTCATGAATGCATTCATAAATCTATTTCTGTATAGATGCACAGAAAGTAGTGGCAATTAATTTTGTCGACCGGTCATCATCTTCGTTACAATCTGCGCTAATTCATTCATAACAAAATAGCCTTTACTCCTCTGTTTACCATATCTGAAGGGCCTCATTATTTGTGCCCAGTAGAGACATTCTAGGACTTTTTTCCGCAACTGTTGATGCCACTGTGCACTGGCTTAAAATAAATGGAAAAATAAACTCTTGTCGCCGAGCAATTGGTATGAACATATAGAAAAGGAAGCAAAGAGTTAGATTCCCATTCAGTTTAGAACTTGATGGAAGGACCAAGAAAAGGTTGGGGCCAAAGAGCAAAAATATCATCTACATAGCAAAGCCAGAGAGAAGGGCGCTCATCATTTGTAGGAAGTAGAATATTTTCTCAATATTCCATACAAAGGTTAACAACAACAGTTGACAGAGGAGAGTCCATAGCAATACCATAATAGGCTTGGGAGTAAAACAATAACCTGTATCAACACTCGTTTCAACAATGTTTTAGAATTCATTGCAGCCAATACTCGGTCTCAGACCACGCCTACTCTCTTCACAGCTTGATCAGTATCATCCCCACCGTATCGGGCCCATACGGTGAGGATGATACTTAAGTCACGCCCATACTATGGGCGTGACTTCCTCTAATGGGTCCTTCCCACCCATGATGCCTTCAACTACAACATATCAACACTTGTTCAAATGACTACAGTATGAACATCTCCATCCAATACAGAGATATCCAGGTGTTGCACATGTGTCTTATTCAACAAATGATCAGTGTTAATAGATATTATCACGATATTTAATTTACCTCTAATAATGTTTTTATGTAAACAATTTCTGCATATTTTTTTACATTGTATTTATTATACTTATATAATTTATACACTCATTAAAGCTAAAAAAAAAATCTCTACATATTTCAATAATTTAACCAGTGATAACAAAGTCACATAGTATGATTCATTAATTAATGAAGGCGCATGTATTCTACAAGAACATTAATTATGTAAGCACTACAATGGTTTTTATGTTTTGTAATCATTAACAATATACCGCGTTAGCTAACCCATATTTAATGCATTTAATGTCAGCGCATTTTTGCGAAAGTAAAATCATTGCATATTTAATCAACGCGTGAGCTAACAAAAATTATCAGAAAAAGTCCTAGTGATGGAAATATTTTTTAAGCAAACTCACAAATAATTTTTCAGTAAACATAGCTAAAGTAAACACTTTTTTCTACCATAATCATATATTTATTCCCCTTCTAATTACTTTATAATGACGCGGGTTGGGGGGATGCGCACGAAAGTCTGCAGTTATAATTTGTTTTAGTTTGACCCTCACGGATTATTTTCTTCCGCTAGAAGCAACAGCTTTTATCCTAGCAGCGGCACCAGCTCCGATCCTAGCAGCGGCAACAGCTCCGATCCTAGCAGCGGCAACAGCTCCGATCCTAGCAGCGGCAACAGCTCCGATCCTAGCAGCGGCAACAGCCCGATCCTGCAGCGGCAACAGCCCGATCCTAGCAGCGGCAACAGCTCCGATCCTAGCAGCGGCAACAGCTCCGATCCTAGCAGCGGCAACAGCTCCGATCCTAGCAGCGGCAACAGCTCCGATCCTAGCAGCGGCAACAGCTCCGATCCTAGCAGCGGCAACAGCTCCGATCCTAGCAGCGGCAACAGCTCCGATCCTAGCAGCGGCAACAGCTCCGATCCTAGCAGCGGCAACAGCTCCGATCCTAGCAGCGGCAACAGCTCCGATCCTAGCAGCGGCAACAGCTCCGATCCTAGCAGCGGCAACAGCTCCGATCCTAGCAGCGGCAACAGCTCCGATCCTAGCAGCGGCAACAGCTCCGATCCTAGCAGCGGCAACAGCTCCGATCCTAGCAGCGGCAACAGCTCCGATCCTAGCAGCGGCAACAGCTCCGATCCTAGCAGCGGCAACAGCTCCGATCCTAGCAGCGGCAACAGCTCCGATCCTAGCAGCGGCAACAGCTCCGATCCTAGCAGCGGCAACAGCTCCGATCCTAGCAGCGGCAACAGCTCCGATCCTAGCAGCGGCAACAGCTCCGATCCTAGCAGCGGCAACAGCCCGATCCTAGCAGCGGCAACAGCTCCGATCCTAGCAGCGGCAACAGCTCCGATCCTAGCAGCGGCAACAGCTCCGATCCTAGCAGCGGCAACAGCTCCGATCCTAGCAGCGGCAACAGCTCCGATCCTAGCAGCGGCAACAGCTCCGATCCTAGCAGCGGCAACAGCTCCGATCCTAGCAGCGGCAACAGCTCCGATCCTAGCAGCGGCAACAGCTCCGATCCTAGCAGCGGCAACAGCTCCGATCCTAGCAGCGGCAACAGCTCCGATCCTAGCAGCGGCAACAGCTCCGATCCTAGCAGCGGCAACAGCTCCGATCCTAGCAGCGGCAACAGCTCCGATCCTAGCAGCGGCAACAGCTCCGATCCTAGCAGCGGCAACAGCTCCGATCCTAGCAGCGGCAACAGCTCCGATCCTAGCAGCGGCAACAGCTCCGATCCTAGCAGCGGCAACAGCTCCGATCCTAGCAGCGGCAACAGCTCCGATCCTAGCAGCGGCAACAGCTCCGATCTCAGCAGCGGCAACAGCTCCGATCCTAGCAGCAACAGCTTCTAATAAATGGACCCTAACCAGTGCATTGAAAAGATCAGCTTCCTGGTAGCTGAAGTATGTTCAAGGCATATTCCCCTAAGAAAAAAGAGAAGTAAACTGGAGACGCTCCTTCTACAGGAGAAGGCGAGGAATCACTGAGCTCCTCAAGAACGCTAGTTTATCTGAAACACGGAAGGAAGCGCTAACCAAGGAAGTGAAAAATATTGAGCTTAAGTTGAAGGACTCGTTCAAGATCCAGGAGAGACAGGAGGAGCCAAAAGTGATTCGTGAAATTGAAAGAAATTCGAAATATTTCTTTTCATATGCCAAAAACAAAGTACAAACCACTTCTAGTATCGGGTCCCTGCTCAGACAAGATGGAACTTGCACAGATGACAACAAAGAAATGAGTGAGATACTGAAATCTCAATACGACTCTGTTTAGCAGGCCGCTAATCAGTCTAAAAACCGACAATCCAAATATTTTTTTCATGAATGAGCCTCAACATCCTGTCAATGTATGCCAAATTTCTGACATAACACTAACTCCCCTAGACTTTGAGAAAGCTATTGACAACATGTCCATGCACTCAGCCCCAGGTCCAGACTCTTGGAACTCTGTGTTTATTGAGAACCGTAAGAAACCCCTTTCGTGGGTCCTAAGAATGCTATGAAGAAGGAGCATAGACACAGGCGAGATTCCAGTCCCTAAAAACAACGGATATAGCCCCACTCCATAAAGGTGGCAGCAAAGCAATTGCTACGAACTATAGATCAATAGCTCTAACTTCCCACATCATAAAAATCTTTGAAAGAGTGCTAAGAAGCAGGATTGCAAACCACTTGGGATTCCCAACATTTGCACAATCCAGGGCAACACAGGTTCAGAGCAGGTCACTCATGCCTCTCGCAACTACTGGACCACTATATGGTCGTGGACGCACAGGAAGACAAGCAGAATGCAGATGTAGTATACACAGATTTTGCAAAAGCCTTTGACAAGCGCGATCATAGTGTAATAGCACACAAAATGCGTGCTAAAGGAATAGCTGGCAAAGTTGGCAGATGGATCTTCAACTTTCTAACCAATCGAACACAGAGAGTAGGGATAAACAGAGTAAATCGGAAGCTGCCATAGTGAAGAGCTCTGTTCCACAATGCAGTACTCGCTCCCATCCTGTTCCTCATATCAGATATAGACAGAGATGTAAACCATAGCACCGTATCATCCTTTGCAGACGATACTAGGATTTGCATGAGAGTCATCCATTGTGGACACGGTAAATCTCAAGAAGATATAAACCAAATTTTCCAATGGGCAACGAAGAACAATATGATGTTCAATGAAGACAAATTCCATCTATTCCGGTTTGGAAAACTGGAGGAAATAATAGTTAGAAATGAGTATACTACAAACTCTAATCACACAATAGAGCGGAAAAGTAATGTAAAGGACCAGGGAGTGGTAATGTCTCAAGATCTTACCTTCAAGGATCACAAATAGTGCCACCATCACATCTGCGAGGAAAATGATAGGATGGATAATGAGAAAGTTCAAAACGAGATGATCGTTTTTAAATCACTTGTTCTCTGTAGGCTGGAATACTGCTGTACATTAACATCCCCATTCAAGGCAGGTAAAATCCCAGATCTAGAGAATGTACAGAAAACCTTTACTGCACATACGAGTTCCGTCAAACACCTTAACTACTGGGAACGCCTGGAAGCACTTGACTTGTACTCACTGGAGCGCAGGCGAGAGACATCATAATCTACACCTGGAAAACCTAGGGGGACTGGTCCCTAATCTGCACACAGAAATCACTCCCTACGAAAACAAAAGACTTGGCAGGCGATGCAACATCCCCCCAAAAAAAAGTAAGGGCGCCATTAGTACACTAAGAGAAAACACAATTAGTGTCCGGGGCCAAAGACTGTTCAACAGCCTCCCAGAAGCCATAAAAGGAATTACCAATAGACCCCTGGTTGTCTTCAAGAGGGAGCTGGACAGATACCCAAAGTCAGTGCAGGATCAGCTGGGCTATGGTTCGTACGTTTGACTACGTGTGCCAGCAGTAACAGCCTAGTTGATCGCCCTGATCCCCTGGAAGGCCTGGTTATAAACCCGGGGTCGCGGGGCGTTGATCCCAGGAATACCCTCCAGGTAGACTGCAGGCAGGTAGCAACGGCTTCTACCCCAGCAGCAACACCCAACCTAGGAACCCCGCTAGGCTAGAAGAACCCTCGATGCTACTTACAGGTATATCACAGAAAATGTAAAAAAATTAACTATAACTCAGTTCTAATTGATATTGTGTGGTCATTCTCAAGTATTTTATATAGAATCAAAAAAGATAAAACGTATGTAATGAGTATTTCCCAAAAAAAGTATTTTAAAAAAGGTAATATTAAATCCTGGAGATGGAATATTACATTTGAATGAAGATTTTTGTTTTGCAAGGAGATAATGAATATTTTCTCATGAAAAAATGAATTGATTAAAAAATTCATTTTTTTTTTGAGGTGTACAAACACGAGCTCAAAATATAAGATGGCAGAAAAAATAGGCAATATTACAAATTGCGCCGGGAAAGAAACAAACGAGAGAGAGAGAGAGAGAAATCATTCCAACAAAAAACAGCAGTTTTTTTTTTGTCTTGTTATCATAAGTGTGCTTAACATTGGGAAATTTTTTGTCTCACATGGTTCAAATACGAGTCATGGATCGTTCTGTCCTCATATTCTACGTAATATTTTGGAAGACGAATCTCGGTGATATTTGCCATGAGAATGTATTTGAAATAATGACTTACGTAGATTAGGCTGTTAGTGAAGGAAATGCTCTCAACATTTAATATTGTTTTCGGTAATTATGACTCTGTTAATTGCCAAATTTTTTTTCATTCTGTTAAAAGCATCGGGAAACTTGACGGTAATGATCTATTGTTGCAAAGATTTATCGAACCATGCGAATGATTAACAGTCTCGTACTGTTCTTCATCTATAGGATGATTACAATCCCTTAATGGAGTGCCAGAAAGGTAAGGTTGGGGATAGGATTTGATTTTTTAGAAGTCACGTGACTAAAGTCAGCTGATCTGCATTGGTCAGCATACTAGCAGTCACTAAGTGCGTACCAGTATTGATAATCTAAACAACAAACTCATGATTTATACTATAACGTGGAGACCAATACATCTCTCAATGCGAGAACCTACAAATGTTTTGATACATCTCAGTACTATATTTTGAGGCTGGTTATAAAAACGTACAGCAAATGAAGACCTTTTATTAAATACGACGTTTCCCATACTAGAGGCTTCACTGGACTGACCGTCTTGTAGCGAAAATAAATTAATATAAAGTCTGCATTTGCTATGCTTGTCTCTACTCTTGCCAACGCCTCACCCAACAATCTGGGGCTGCACCACACTATATAATAATTGTGAAAAATTTACAAAGTCGAGTACTCGCCCTTTAAACAATTATACGCACATCTGTCAGCTGTAGTAAAGGTTTGACGTCCCATTTATCACCCACCTTAAATTACATCTATAACTAACGTATATGAAGTTTGAATCCCATGTATTACATCTATAACTAACTGATGAAGGTTATATTATGTGCTGTTCAT
>WNWK01038475.1:0-17919 GCA_009830355.1 Cherax destructor | reverse complement strand
TAAACTGCGCCGAACACCTTCCTTAAAATATTTTAAAGTCAATCTGCCCCCCCCTGCATCCCCCCTTTTCGGTCAAGCTGGGCCTGGCTGAGGTCAGCTAAATTTCAACACTTGAAAACCACTGCAAAAACCCAATTCAAGAGCTCTGTTCTCTAAATTTCGATCCTGAGCACAAGATTGTAGGCAAGTTTAGTAATAAAAATAACAGTTTTCAAATTCTCTTCCCTGCTAAGGAAAAGGGAGTAACTTTCTCAATGTCTACCCTTTGATTACTTTAAAATTGGTTGAAACCCCTTTGACTACTACGTGACTCTTGGCTGTTTGGGTCCATCCATATGTTTTCAATTAAACTGTTGATCAGTAGGTTGTTGATCAGAGAGCTAGGCTCGCCGTCTGGCCCTTTCTAAGGGGCGGGCCCCTAAGGGCAGGGCCCTTTCTAAGGTCAGAAAGGGTAGGTACCCCCCTCTTTTGGAGAATTTTCTCCACAGGAGGGGAGCCTATGTGGGTGTGTTTAACATGCTCCGAATAAAGGTTACATACTCTTTGCATGCAACACCCCCACCCCAAGAGGGCTCAGGACTAGGCTTACACCTCAAATGGGTAGAGTGCCGCCATGGCACATATAATAATGGGACCTTTCCCTCAACCATCCCACTCATTAGTTAAAGCTAAACTTTTCTCGAGACATAAAGTCCAGCTTTAAACTTAAGAGTGAGACAGCAGACGGTAGGGCTAGCGTAGGTCCAAGGTGTCTGCGGTCGGTAGCAGGGCACCCCCCGCTAAAAAAAAAAAACCCACAAGGGGAAAAAAAAGGTCTGGTTCCACCCAAAGTCCCTAACACATCCTAACTAAATACAATGACTTCTGGACAACACATCAGCTAGTGTATTAATTTTTACAGCAATGTGTATAATTTTTATATTGTAGGGTTGCAACCTAATACTCCAACGCATGAGTCTGGTATTTTTGTTTCTCATACTTTGAATGTAAACCAGAGGGTTGTGGTCGCTGTAGATGGTGACCACCTGAGAGGACTGGCTCATGTAGACATCAAAATGCTCTAATGCCAGAAGTAGAGCCAGGCCCTCCTTCTCTATAGTAGAGTAGGCCCTCTGGTGTGGTTGGTATTTGACCGAAAAATATGCCACAGGCTGCAACCCATCATCCCCAGATTGTGAAGCACTGCCCCACCCCAGACTCACAAGCGTCAATCTGCAAGGAAAATGGTTTTGAAAAGTCTGGAGACAACAGAATGGGTGCAGTACAAAGTAATCTCTTTGCTTTCGTAAAGGCATCTTGACATTCTGGGGTCCAAATATAAAGGGAACTTTGTGACTGATAAGTGAGGTTAGAGGTGCAACAATATCTGCAAAATTTTTACAGAATCTTCTATAAAACCCTACCATCCCTAGAAAACGTTGAAGAGATTTCCTGTCAGGGAAAACTGGATAATTTTTAATGGCCAGAATTTTTGCAAATTTAGGGGCCACTTTGCCACTACCTACTGCATGGCCCAGGAAAATTAATAAAATTGACAAAGGATGACTTTGATAAATTAACAGTTAAATAAAACTCTGGAAGGTCTCAAAAAAGGGCCTTAAGCCCTAAACACTGTTGGTCCCAAGTGTCCGACACAAAAACTATGTCATCTAGGTAAGCTGCCGTGCCTTCAAGTCCTTTAATAGCCTGATGGATAAGTCTCTGGAATGATGCAGGAGAGTTTTTCATTCTGAAGGGGGTCACTGTATACTGATAATGACCTCCTGGAATTACGAAGGCAGAGATTTCCTTCGCCTTATCTGTTAAAGGTACTTGATAGTAACCTTTAAGGAGGTCCAATTTGGATACAAAAGTAGCCTTACCCAAAAGTCGATTACATCATCCAGACGTGGCAGAGGATAGGCATCTGCAATTGTGACCTCATTCACCTTACGGTAATCTGTGCACATTCGGAACCCTCCATCAGCTTTGTTAACAAGGATGCACGGTGAAGCCCACAGACTAGATTACTCCTCCACTAACCCATGCTCTAACAGAAATTCTACCTCCTGTTGAAGTAGCCTCTGTTTTTCAGGATTAGCTCTGTAAGGGGAGAGTTTAATAGGTTTAGAGTTTCCAACATCTACATCATGATATCCTAATGTACATTTTTTCGGCACATCGAAAAAAATATCAGGATAAGACTGTAGGAGCGCAGTTAAATTAGTTACTTGAGACTTGGTCAAACCCAACATTAAAGGTTTAGGGTCCTTGAGGAGGACCGAATTTGGAAGCTTTACATTAATCTCAGAGTGCAAAGAGTCAGGGTCATCAGAAGCAGAGGCCAGAGTCATTACTGGAACTTTATCTGGTGTATTAAAAGCTTTAATTTGATTAATGTGGTAAGTTTTGCTTTTTGAGGTCTTGTCAAGGGGAGATACCACATAATTTACATCAGATAATTTACTTACGATTTGCATTGGTCCCGTAAATCTAGCTTTCAAGGTGTGGCCAGGTATAGGCTCCTGTACCAATACCTTATCTCCTGGATGGAAGGAGCGAAATTTTGAGTTTCTGTCATACCTCTGTTTCATCGTATTCTGAGCTGCCTTCAAGTTAGCCTTAGCCAACTGACGTGCTACCTGCAACCTTGAAGAAGGGTTGTAGTTGGTTGTGGAGGCGTCTTCTCCCATCCATCCTTCTTTGAGCACACGTAGAGGACCTCGTACATTGTGCCCAAATAACAGCTCAAAAGGACTGTACCCTGTAGACTCTTGCACCGTTTCTCTCATTGTGAATAGCAACAGAGGAAGTGATTCATCCCAGTCTGTAGGAAAATGCATGCAGAATGTTCTCATCATTGTTTTTAACGTCTGATGGAATCTTTCCAAGGCGCCTTGGACTGAGGATGATAGGCAGTGGATAGGTTATGAACTATTCCTAGCCTAGTTAATGCTTCCCTAAATGCTTTGGCAGTGAAGTTAGTACCTTGATCACTTTGAATAGTTTTAGGAATTCCAAAGCAAGAGATAAACTTAGTTAAAGCTTTAAGGATTGCTTTAGTGTTAATACTGCGCATAGAACTGCCTCTGGATATCTAGTTACTCTATCCATGATTGTGAATAAGTATTGATTTCCAGACTTAGCTTTAGGTAGTGGACCTACACAATCTATTATTAATTCTGAAAATGGGTCTCCATTAACAGGAATGGGATGGAGAGGTGCAGGTTTAATGGGGTGTCCAGGTTTCCCTACCTGCTGACATTCTGGACAACAGCGAATATGATTCTTTACATCTTGCCTTAACTTTGGCCAAAAGAATTCTTTTGTTATTCGGTATTGAGTTTTGGTAATTCCCAAATGGCCTCCTAAAGAAGAATTATGGGCTATATTTAGTATCTGAGACCTAAACTTTCTGGGAACCACTAATTTATCTGTTTGCTGTTTTCCCTCCACCTCCTTACCAGTTTCAGTGCAGACTAAGTAATTATTTTTTAAGAGATATTTGACCGGGTGACCCGAAGTGGATTTACCCATAGCTGCCTCAAAAGCAGAGTTTAGTGAGGAGTCTTTCCGTTGTTCCTCCCGAAAGGACAGTCCCTCAGGCATGGAAACAGAGACATCTGGCAATCCTGCAACCCTGGAATAGGAAGGCTTGATCTGGGGCTGTTCACTAAATTTACGAGGCTCTGGCCAGTTTTCCTCGCAAAACAAATTGGTTAGTCCGAGATCAGAGTCGTCCAAGGACGAGTTAACATTCTCATCAGACATCACTTTGGATTGTGCCCGAGTTATGGCCAACATCGGGAAAGAATTAATCATTATGGGTTCTATACATTTAGTAGACTCAATGTTATTACCCAGTAATAGCATTGCATCCTTCATAGGAAATCCCTCTGAGACACCAACAGTCAAATACCCAGTGTAGTATTTACTCTGCACATAGATTTGATGTAAAGGGACAGAAAATACTGCTCCTATAAAAGCTTCTAACAGAACTGAGGATTGCAAAGAGGTTTGTTCAGAAAGGGGAAGTACTCCCTCTCTTATAAGTAAGCAATATGCTCCAGTATCCCTAAAGGTTCTAACTTCTTTTTTCTCTGAATGTTCCTGAAGGGATATTTTACATGTGCTATAATAGAGGGCTATCCCCTTCTCTACTTCTTCCTGGGACATATTATTAGGGATATTAGAGATTTTACCAAATGGTTGGGGTTTACTTGGACAATTGGGCCTAATGTGGCCAGGCTTGCCACAGTTGTAACATACCATTTCAGCTTTAACTTTGGCACCTCGTTGATTTTGTGGCTTACGCCACTCTGGATACTGCCGCTTCGAATCACCATGTTGAGTAGTTTGATGTCACTCACCTGTTTGACCAGGAGAGAAGTACCGCTGCTCACGAGATTCACCTTCATCTTGACCTTTATTTCTCCACTCAGGAACTTTTCTTTGACGATCTCTGCTCATACCAGGCTGTTGAGGAAAGAGATATGACCGCTCAGACAAGGAGCGGTTAGTTTCAAAAGTATCAGCCAACCTGGCTGCTTCCAATGGCATAGGCAAGGAATGATCTTGCAGAAACACTCGAACCTCTGGACTAACAGACTCCAGCAGGTTGTCCACCAAGATGAGCTGCTTCAAATTTTCAAAATCAACGACACCACTTGCCTTGTACCACTTTGTAAAAGCCCTGGTCTGCTGTCTGACGTAGCAAACAGCAGACTGACCCAACTGCCTTCTGCAGAGTTTGAATTCTTTCCTATACTTGGCAGGAATACATTGATAAGCCCCAAGAACAGTGGTTTTCACAATGTGACAGTTTCCAAAGTCAGCATTTCCCAGGCTAGAAGTAAATTCTTGTGCCTTACCAAACAAGGCAGTATGCACCAGTGACGCCCAATGAACCTCAGGCCACCCTAAAGCTCAGACCTGGTTTTCAAATGCTTCGAAAAACTGTTCAGGCTCTGCTTCAACAAAACGAGGAACAAACTGTACTGCCCTTTGCAAATTGAAGTCATCTACAGTCTGATGGAATTGCCTCTTCTCCTTCTCTCTATCAAACTCCTCCTTAGCAAATGCACGCTGTTCTCTAGTTTGTTCAAGATTGAGTCTGGCTAGTTCAAGCGCCAGTGAACCAGACTCACCTGCCGATAACCCCACACCTGTGACTTGCTGGTTTTGCTCAGGAATTTTGTCTCTCCCATTTTGTAGAAACCTTAATGGTGACCTACGGTTAACAGCTCCTGTAGAGGGAGAAACACGAGACTGATCTGTCATAGTTTCAGTTTGTAGTTTACTCCTTATAATATCACGCAGCTGCGCAGCAGTAAGCGTACGCTGGTATTCAACACCAATAGAACGAGCGATACGCCAACAACGCTGTAGAGAGAGTTTGGGCAACTTTTGTAGAGTTAACTCAGACACTAACCGTCTGATTCGAATAGGTGGCATTAACCCTCAACTTAACACGCTGTAACGCAAGTGCACGGTACGACTGCAGGTTACTCACACGATAGCAGAGTTGACACGCAATAGCAAAGCCAATATGCACACACACAATAGCAAGGCTGACACACAATAACAAATCAAATTGCAGATACTCACAATAGCAGGCTGACCATAGCGAAGCGAATGCAAAGATGAGACACAAAATTCGTGAAGCGTTGGCAAAGCATAAGCAATGCCAGATAGCAAGCTATCTAGATACAAGACTAGCTCCTGCGCGAACTTCAACTCTAGGCTCAACTCCTGCTCTAAGTCTCCAAATTCAGCTCCGGGACAGGCTACCCATATTACAACCTCAGGTTCAATGGCCTGTTAACCTGAGTGTAAAAGGGAGCTTGGAGCAAAGAAACACAGTAGAAGATGTATTGAAATTGTATTTCCTTCAAAAATCAGTTAGATTAATTCCAGACTTTTGTCTTTTCCTTCACCAAGTAATTGTGATTATATAAGACTTTTGTCTTTTCCTTCACCATGTATAACAAAGGGCTGTTTACACATATGTACACTATATACAAAGGAGTAGTGTTTAGTGCACGCCACAGTTGTCTAGGCTAAGCAGCAGCCAAAAGACAGACAGCTTTTACAACCAGCTCTATGAAGGAATTCCAATGACAAACCGCGAGTGGTATCCACGTCACCTTTGTCATTGTTAAACTCGCATTTTAATTGGCTGAACCGAGTCGTTGATTTGATGATGGGGCCCTATCACCAAACTCTTAACGATGGTTCGCTGGTTGGAGGGGAGCCTATGTGGGTGTGTTTAACATGCTCTGAATAAAGGTTACATACTCTTTGCATGCAACAACCATTAAATCATGTTTAAGGTGATTCAGTTCAACGTACGTTCTTACTTTATAATTAGACACCTACTGGCCGAACTCCTTGAAGCAGAGAGGCCAGATATTGTCTTACTTAACAGCACCTGCCTCAAAGCCCCTCAACGTATCCGTCATTATGGTTATACTGCACTTCAGTCCCCCTACGATCCCCACGATGGGGTTGCCATCCTTGTCAAATCTAACATAAAACATGAATTTCTCCCAATCCCTTTTATTCACTAACACTGTCTTGCGGTCAGAATACACACCCACCTTGGCCCATTCATCTTCTTCACTACCTATGCTCGCCCCAACACTATTCTCAACACACACGACCTTATCTTAGTCTTCAACTACACCAACATACCTACTAGCTGACATGAATGCCAAACACAACGCCTCATCACACCAGTAACAACCAACTTGGTCACCAATTACTCAACTTCACAAACCATAAACACCTAATTCACCTCGGCCCAGACTTCAACACCTTCTACAACCACATGGGCCAAGAGAAACCCGACATCATTCTGGCAAACCGAACTAGCCCTCTCTTTCAACACTATATCTCACCAGGCCCTATTACAGGCTCTGATCACATCCCAGTCATCTTACACATCTCTTCCAACCCTATCCTCATCCCAGCCAGACCTTCCTTCTCCTACAAGAACGCTGACTGGGATGCTTTCAAACAACATATAGATAATACTAACCTCACCTATGACTACAACAACAAACCTATCTCTGACATTGACACTCAACTTGATCTCATCCAAGACACCATTACACAAGCAGCCAACTCCGCAATACCAAAGAAAACTCACACCACTCGTTATTCTTTCAAACCCTCAATCAGAACAAGAAGATTATCTGCTACCACAACCGCTTCCTCTACAACACACATAGATTTAATCAAGTCCGATTAGATCTCACTTACCTCAGAAACAACATTCTACACAGTCTAGACCAAGACCACAACTCTCATTGGTCACAGCTCATACTACAAGCAGACAAACAGCGAATTAAAAACTCCAAAGCCTTCTGGAACTTTATAAAAAAAATCAGAGGTATCACTCCCACCAACAAATTCAAACACATCACCCACAACAACACACACATCTCAGACCCGCAGGCTGCTACAAACATCTTCAAACACATCTGGGAGAACATCTTCCACCCTCACCCACCCCACCCTAAGGCCATCCAACACATTCAGAACAAAAAAACTGGAACACTACACACACACACGAAACAACACCAGACAGCCACATCCATCTGGACTCCCTTACCTCCTCCCAAGAACTCGACACTCCTTTCACCAACACAGACATTAAAGATCTCCTCAGACACCTTCCTCCCAAGGCTCCTGGTGCCTCTGGCCTCAACCATATTATCCTAAAACACCTTCCTGACTCTATCATTACTTCCTACACAAACCTCCTCAATGCCTCCCTTGCTTCTGGTTACTTCCCTTCACTCTTCAAAGCTGCTACCGCTATCCACCTTCCCAAACCCAATAAAGACCACTCTGACCCCAGAAACTATCGCCCTATCAGCCTCCTCGAAACATTAGGAAAACTCTTTGAAAAATTCATCAACCATCGTCTTCGCTGATACCTGGAACACAACTCACTTCTTTCTGACGGCCAGTTTGGCTTCAGAACTCACAGATCTACACAGGATGCCATTAACATCATTCTCAACTACATCCACATAAACACAAAACAAAGAAACAGGACAGCCCTGGTTGCAAAAGACGTTGAAAAAGCTTTTGACACTGTCTGGCATGTAGGGCTCAAACACAAACTCTGCACTAACTTTAACCTGCCTCTCACTACTCGTAAACTCCTCTGCAACTTCCTTGACGGCCGCACCATGAGAATCAAATTCCAAGGCTGCTACTCTGACTACTTCATACTAAATGCTGGAGTACCCCAGGGATCTGTCCTCTCCCCTACCCTCTACATTTTATACACTAACGACATTCCAACACCTGTATACCACAACTCCATCACACTAGCCTACGCAGACGACATTACACAACTCATCACTCACGCCAATATAGATACACTCTCACACAAAACACAGAATGAGGTCGACAGGATTGCCTTCTGGGAACAAAAATGGAGGATCAAAACCAATGCAGCTAAATCCAGCATTACATATTCTAACTATAGGAAACGTGATCCTCCATTACCTGTCGAGCTCAGAACAGCTGACACCCGCACCTACATCCCCAACACACAATCTGTCACAGTCCTTGGCATTAATCTTGACTACCTTCTTTGCTTACACAGACACATTCACTCAAAGCATGCAGTAGCTAGTAAGGCCCTTGCGGGCCTCTACAAGCTGCAACATGCCTCCCAACGCACCAAACTACACCTCTACAAATCCCTAATACGTCCGCTGATAACTTACTCTCCTCTAGCCCTCTCTCTTGCAGCCAAAACAAACTTACTTAAACTGCAGCGTGTCCAGAACAAGGCTCCATGCCCAGTTAGACATCCCTGCGCTGAATCTGTACTGGAAGACTCTCAGTGAAAGACAGACAAACTTGAGACACGACATGACTACTGGACCTCTCTCCTTGACGAAGACATTCGTAGACCCACAAACCAACACAACCTTTTCTATTCCTTGTATGAACCTGCTCCTAACCATATTTACAAATAACCTTTTGATTCTATGTCAGATACCTTGAGCTGTTCGCCCCTCTGACCCACTTTCGCCTTAGCTGCTGGGTTAAGCCCTGGCTCAACTTCTACACTCCTCTCTAGCACTAATCTTCACCTGTCCCGTCCTCTCCGTTCACCCCACAGAAGTCTCACCAACAGGAGAGCCTGCTATTCCTGTTCTCAAGTCTGCCCACGATCGCCTTAGCTGCTGGGTTAAGCCCTGGCTCTATTTATACGACTAAGAAGACTCCTCTCCAGCGCTATTATTCGTCTGTACCGTCTTCCCCGCTTATCCCATTGGGATCTTACCTGAACTTATTCATTCATTCATTCAACCTGATCTTCATAATCTCCAGACCTACGGTGCTGAATACACCAACTCCAAATACCGAGGGACTGATCACCTCATCTTTTGTATATAGTTCTATTCTCTTCATATTATGTCCTAGGATTTTGTATTGATAAACCCACTGGATGGCGAAACGTCTACTATAAAGATACCCAGACGTTGCACATGTCTTAATTTCAAGATAAATTATGTAACATCACAGTCACTAGTGAAATGGTTATGAAACAAGTAGACTGACTGAATTCAAAATGGAACTCTGTGAACCATTAAGTAATTATCTCTTCAAACAGGTGTAGTGTCTGATATGTGGAAGATGGCTAATGTAATTCCTATTTTTAAAGCAGGGCACAAGTCACTACCGTCAAATTACCGCCCAATAAGCCTGACCTCAATTGTAGGCAAATTAGTTACTAGAGTGAATTATAGCTGATATTATTAGAAGCTATCTAGATAACCATAATTTGATTAATGATACTCAGCATGGATTCACGAGGGGCCGTTCCTGCCTAACTAATTTATTAACCTTCTTTAGTAAAGCTTTTGAGGCTGGTGATCACGATAAAGAATTCGATATTGTCTATTTAGATTTTAGTAAGGCTTTTGATAGAGTACCGCACCAGAGACTGTTAAAGAAAGTGGCAGCTCATGGCATTGGGGGAAAAGTGCTGTCATGGATCGAGTCATGGCTCACCAATAGGAAGCAGAGTGTGCATAAATGGGGTTAAATCCGAGTGGGGATCTGTAACAAGTGGTGTTCCACAGGGATAAGCCTTAGGCCCGTTGTTGTTTATAATATATATCAATGACCTTGATGAGGAAATTACCAGTGATATGAGCAAATTCGCCGATGACACGAAGATAGGTAGGATAATTGATTCAAACGTAGATGTCAGGGAACTTCAGGAAGATTTAGACAAACTCAATTCCTGGTAAGAAAAGTGGCAGATGCAGTTCAATGTAGATAAATGCAAGGTTCTGAAGCACGGGAGTGTCCATAACCCAAGCACTTATAAGTTAAAAAACGTAGAACTTAGCCATACAGATTGCGAAAAGGACTTGGGGGTTATGGTAAGCAGCAACCTTAAACCAAGACAGCAATGCCTAAGCGTACGTAATAAGGCAAACAGATTATTGGGATTTATATAAAGAAGTGTAAGCAACAGAAGTCCAGAGGTTATATTACAGCTTTATATATCGTTAGTAAGGCCTCACCTAGATTACACAGCTCAGTTCTGGTCTTCATATTACAGAATGGATATTAATTTGTTAGAAAACATTCAGAGTAGAATGACTAAATTAATACATAGCATTAGAAATCTTCCGTATGAAGAAAGATTGAAGACCCTAAAATTACATTCACTTGTAAGACGAAGAATGAGGGGAGACATGATCGAGGTATACAAGTGGAAAATGGGTATTAACAAAGGGGATATAAATAATGTCTAAAGAATATCTCTCTAAGAGAGAACCCGCAATAATGGATTCAAATTAGATAAGTTTAGATTTAGAAAGGATATAGGAAAGTATTGGTTTGGAAATAGGGTAGTTGATGAGTGGAACAGTCTGCCTAGTAGGGTTATTGAAGCAAGGACCTTGGGTAATTTCTAACTTTTCGACTAATCTCTTTGTTTACTTGGGTTCTTTGCCTTCTGTACCTTTTCCATTCTCTGACACTTTGAGTCTTTGCCTCCCTGCACCTTTGGGTAAACCAGGGGCTTTTTCTGGCCTTCCTATTTAATCTTTTTCCTTTGGGTATAAAACATTCCTCTGCCTCCTTGCACTTTGTCGCTACGTATTCCATCATTTCATTTACTGACTGTCCTTCCATTTCCCTTTCCCACTGAACCTCCTGCAGGAAATTCCTGATACCCGTGTAGTCCCCTCTTTTATAGTCTGGTTTGTCTCTTTCGGTACCATTTTCCCTCTCCACCTGTAACTCTACAATGTACTCAAAGCTCAGCACTATATGGTCTCTGGCTCCCAGTGGGCTCTCGTGTGTTATGTCCTCAATTTCTCAGCTGTTTAGGGTGAAAACAAGGTCCAACCTTGCTGGTTCTTCCTCTATTCTCTCTCTGTTCGTGTTCCTGACATGTTGGTGCATCAGGTTTTCCAGTACCACGTCTATCATCTTGGCTCTCCATGTTTCTGGACCCCCACATGGTTCTTGGTTCTCCCGTTCGATCTCCCTGTTGTTGAAATCACCCATGACCAGTAACTTCACTCTGCTCATGTGCGCTTTTCTTGCCGCCTCCGCCAGAGTGTCCACCATTGCTCTGTTGTTCTCGTCATATTCCTCTCCTGGCCTCCTGCAGTTCTGTGGTGGGTTATACATCACTGGAATGACTATCTTGTGCTCCCCAGACTGGATGGTACCTACTATAAAGTCTTTTTCTCTACACACCTCCATTCCTTCCATTTCCTCGAATCTCCAATGGTTCCTTATGAGCAGTGCAACCCTTCTCCCCACTGCTCCTTCTATCTTTCCTCAGGATCTGATATCCCTGAGGGAAGATTGCATCTGTTATTGCCTCGTTGAGTTTAGTTTCTGTGACTGCTATGATGTCTGGGGACATCTCACCTATTCTTTCATTCCACTCTTCATACTTATTCGTGATTCCATCCGCATTTGTGTACCAAACCTTCAACCTCATTTCCAATACTGTTGCCCTGGGGGGATCTTGGTGGGTTGGGGGGTGGACAGGGTGCCCATAGAGGGTTGCCACATGGGTGTGGGGGTTTGTATGGTTGGGGTATGGGTTGGTGGGGTGGGGTTTGTGATGGGTGGGTAGTTGTGATGGTGGGTTTTGGGTTGCTGGGGTGGGGACAGGGGGAATGATGTGTGTGTGTGGTGTTAAAATGTAAGATTGCCTTTGGGTTGTTGTGGTTGGAGGCCCTCCGTGGGTGCTTCTGGTGGGTGTTTGTCCTTCTTCTTGGGCCTGGTGTCCTCCGTACCTTGTTGTCTCCTCCTCTCTTCGCTTTCTTATCCTCTCCTTCAGGGCCTCCCTTTCTTCCTGTGTTCTGTCCTGGTCTAGGTATACATTCTGGTACTACTGAGTAGCCCTAAGCCATGCTTTCTCCAGCAGGATCATGGTTCGGGCTGATTCTGCCTTGAAGATTACTTTGAGAGGCCGATTTCTTCCCCTTGTATACCACCCGATTCTCCGAAAATTTGACTCCTGGGACGTGTCTCCCCCTGTTGCTAACATGATACCTTTAATCCATTCTTTCTCCTCCTGTTTTCTTCTGTCCTGGGTGTCCCCTTCGACTTCCTGAAGGCCGTAGCTAAAGATCGACTTCTCCCTTTCCTCCTCCCACTGTGTCTCCCTTTCCCTTGTCAGAGATGCATTAGCATCTTCCGGTCGTGGTTGTAGCCACTGTATTCCTCTGTGTGTCTGCCTGCTCATTTGTCCCTGTCCACTGCAGTATATTGTTGGGGTCTCTGCGTTTAGCTTAGCGTGTCTGCTGCTTTGTCTACCCTCTCATGCGTTGTTACTGTGGGCCCTTCTTGTCCCTGGTTGCTTTTTCTATATCCCTCTCGTGTGTTGTTAACCCTTTTAGGGTCCAAGGCCATTTTTGGAAGGGGTGCACCAGTGTCCAAGAATTTTTGTTAAAAAAAAAATTCTTACAGAATTAAAAATAATTTTGTGAAGGTAATGAAACAAAAACAAAATAATTTCCGATCAGTAGTTACAAAGTCGCATTATTTTATTTTGCGTTTTTGTTACTTTTTCTTTTCTTTTCTAAAATTTTTTTTCCAGTAACTTTTGTGGCCTGTAAGACCAATATAATGTATAAGGTATAATTGTACACTCATTGTATTCAACACAATAACCCCACTAATTTGTTTATCATTATATTGCTTATAAAACTTGTTTACAAGTTTATTGTAAACAAAACAATGATGAAAATATTAGTGTGGTATTGTTGACTACAATGATACCATATAGTACTATATGGTACAATGGTACCATATGGTACAATGTATATGGTGCAATGTATCATATGGTACAATGTATCATATGGTGCAATGTACCATATGCTACAATGTACCATAATACAGGGTATCATATGGTACAGGATACCTTATGGTACAGGGTACCATATGGTACATATACAGGGATCCCAATGGAAATAAGTCCCCTTGACTTTTTGGGTTATTCTAGGATCTTTCACATATGTTGTTGCATTGGTCTGGTGCAGGGTGCTGCATGCTCGTGGCACCTTATGGTACATTGTACCATATGGTACTATATGGTACCGTTGTATTCAACACAACCGCACTAATATTTTCATCAATATTTTGTTTACAATAATTGTTTACAATAAAAAATATGCAAAAATGTTGTATATTAGTAATGTTCTATTATATATTTACAAATGTACAGTGACTGGACATTTTCCTGTAGGTGGATGACGAAGCGCTTTGTGTTGGAAACTGCTGCGTCAGTGTACCTTGAGAGCCACACTCACTGCTGCGTCAGTGTACCTTGAGAGCCACACTCACTGCTGCGTCAGTGTACCTTGAGAGCCACACTCACTGCTGCGTCAGTGTGCCTTGAGAGCCACACTCACTGTTGCGTCAGTGTGCCTTGAGAGCCACACTCACTGTTGCGTCAGTGTGCCTTGAGAGCCACACTCACTCACTCTGAGCTAGTGCCTCTTTCCACCAACCACTGACCATATGGTACAGGGTACCATACGCTGTCAGTAGTGTTACTGAACAGTAACACTACTGACAATCTTACAGGGTACCATACAGTACAGGGTACCATATGGTATAGATACAAGGATCCCTTTGGAAATAAGTCACCCTGACTTTTTTGGGTTATCCTAGGAGCTTTCCACGTATGCTGCTATGTATGATAATCTATGTACATAACTGTATTTGTGTACACCTGAATAAACTTACTCAAGTGCATGTGGAGTCGTAAGTTTATTCAGTTAGTATAGACAAATACAGTTACATATATATATATCATACATATGTTTGGAGAACCTAGGATAACCCAAATAAGCCAGACTTATTTCCAATAGGGTCCCTGTACCATATGGTATAATGTACCATATGGTACAATGTACCACATGGTGTAACATGGTGTACCATATGGTACATTGTACTGTATGGTACCATATGGAGAGAAAGAGAGATAGAGGGAGAGGGAGGGAAAGTGAGAGAGGTATAGTGAGAGAGGGAGGGATAGTGAGAGAGGGAGGGAGAGAGAGAGCAAGGGAGAGAGAGAGAGCAAGGGAGAGAGAGAGCGAGGGAGAGGTGAGTCAGGTGTGGGAGTTGAGGTTGGTGGTGGGTTAGTATGAGGGAGTCTGAGGAGGGGGATTGTCGTCTCAGGTTTCAGAGGTGTTAGTTAGTTACCATTTTGTCCTAGGCACATGTCGATTAGACACTAGGCCTGTTGTATGTATGTGTGTGTGTGTGTGTGTAACGAAACACTTCAAAATGTTTCGGCCCCGCCGGGAATTGAACCCGGGCCCTCCGTGCGTGAAGCAAGAGCAGGTGTGTTCGTGTGTCTGTGTCCCGTCTACCTTTGCTTGAGATCAGATAGCTTAGAATAATATCCTAATATTATGCTAGAATTTTACTAGTACTAATTCTAAAGCGAATAATGCTACTAAGCTAAGACAAACATAAGAACATAAGAAAAGAGGAACACTGCAGCAGGCCTGTTGGCCCATACTAGGCAGGTCCTTATTAAATTCCCTGGACCTCAGCAATGAGAGTCGCTCCTCTCACCGCTGGGCAACGGCGACAACCCTCATTGAAAAACTAACTATGACCACACCTAACTATGACCACACCTAACTATGACCACACCTGACTATGACCTCACCTGACTGTGACCTCACCTGACTAAGACCATACCTAAAATAAATCTTTTAACCCATCAAGTAAACATAAACAACGAAACTTTAAATCCAGTATTAGAAAACTGCATATTTCATTTCTAGTTCATCCCAGTCAGACCCTTTCCCAATACTGTACCTACACCACGGGCCTATAAAAATACGAACCAAGAGAAGTTAAGAAAGAACTCTTAAAACTCTTACATTATCACTGATATAACAATAAAACCACCTACTGTATCATGCCATCATTGAGTTTCTGTAAGAAGTAATGTTACCACAAATCTTCCTAACCCCTGGATATATTACGAAGAGAAATAAAATATTGAGCTCAATTTCTGGCCTGTTTGCACTCCCTTACCTTCAATTGAAGCCAACGATGGTAAAGGAATGAACTAAAATCCAGATGATAGTCGTAATCCACAGGATTTATCTGGTGGTGGTGCCTATGGAGGGGTCGTGATCCAAGAAATTAGAGCTACCCTTCCCATCCTCGGATCGAACTTAGTTACCTTCCATTCCCCCCCGGGACTCAGCCTCTACCTATAACAAACTTTAAATTAAAATGAAACAATGAAAGCCCCTTCCCATTAGCTTCCTGTTTGTTCTTTGTTTCCAGGTTTCTTAAACTCAGCCTATCCCTATCTGCCCTACCAGTCCCTAAATTTTTTTGGAGAGAGATAAACAAGGTAAGAAAGCCTAGGTACCCATTTTACTGATGGGTGAACATAGACATCCGATGTAAAGTAACACGCCTAATGTTTCTACCCTCGCTGGGAATCGAACCCAGACACTCGCCGTGTGAAGCGAGAGCTTTAGCCACCAGGCCAGTCTCACTTAAAAAAAATTTTTTATATTAAAGTCCAGGGTTTATTCCCTGGACCTCAGCAATGAGAGTCGCTCCTCTCACCGCTGGGCAACGGCGACAACCCTAAAAAATTTAAGTTAGAAGTGTTCCAGAGAGACTTGACCTGGTGACCCAGCACACTTTACCTCCCGATGATCCAACTTGACCTGGTGACCCAACCCAATATTTTTTTATTTAATTTAATAATTTTTTTTTTGGCGTGGGATCAGGCCTTAGCCTTGGGCTTAGGAGCGACTAACAAAATTCCAACTGATGTTCACATGGAACCCTGCCCCACTTCGGCCTTCAAGGGCTTCTCTCTCGAGTATTTGCAACTACCACCAAGATCTGCACCAGTGGCGGCTCCAGGCCGGTCCACGCCGAAACCCTTCAACGCTCACCACCGCGACCCTCTTACTCACCGGGGCTTCGAGACCTCGCCTCTGAGAGAGAGCGTGGCCACTAGTGTGTGTGAGCGTGTTTGTGTGTGTGTTTGTATACAGTTGACTTACCATGCATGTGCGCTCCTGCCACCACCTCCTTAGTTTGCTTCATATCTAGTTTAGCTACTAATTTTAAAAATAATACTACTACTTATATAACTGATAATAATATTATTGCTTAAACAGGAACAACTGTATGGTATACTACACCTATACTTCGACTAGTTCAAGTGTATGTGTGTGTGTGCGTGTGTATGCATGTGTACATTTGGTTGGTAGCGCCTGCGCCCTTTATCCACCACTACCCTAACTTAGCTTCCTACCTATGAATTACGTATGATATCAGCTCTCCAGAGCAGGGATTCTCCCCACAGCTGTCAACATATCAGGGCCAGAAGACTCATGCAAACCACAACTAGGATTTTGTACATTACATCCGATTCCTGCTGGTTCTGCTCTCTGTTGACCTTGACCTGGAGTCTCTCTCGTGGCACCCTTCTGGGTACTTTGCCTCTTCGTTTCTTGTCTGTTGGACACCCTGTATACAATCACCGTATTCTTCACTGATTGCCTAGACCCTTTCTCCCTACTTGGGTACCTCTAGTAGATATATTCACCACTACGATATAGTCCACTACAATATAGTCACCACTTCCTGCTGTGTGGTGGCGGTTGCCTCCCCTCTCCCAGTTCGCCGGCACTCTTACACTTTGAACTATTTACTGAGGTTTCCCCCTCTGTGATCACTCGTATTTCCCTGCTTTTTGGTTTTAAATGATTACGACATTTGTCCTGTGTCCACGACTATTTGCTGCACTCTGATTCCCTCTGGGACCACTCGATAAGACTTCACACCCCGTCTGTGTGTGTGTACTCACCAAATTGTACTCACCTAATTGTGGTTGCAGGGGTCGAGACTCAGCTCCTGGCCCCGCCTCTTCGCTGTCCGCTACTGGGTCTCTGCTCTCCCTGCTCCATGAGCTCTATCATACCTCGTCTTAAAACTATGTATGGTTCCTGCCTCCACTATATCTTTCTCTAGACTATTCCACTTCCTGACTACTCTGTGGCTGAAGAAATGCTTCCTAACATCCCTTTGACTCATCTGAGTCTTCAGCTTCCAGTTGTGTCCCCTTGTTTCTGTGTTCCCTCTCTGGAACATCCTGTCCCTGTCTACCTTGTCGATTCCCCGCAGTATTTTGTATGTCGTTATCATGTCTCCTCTGACCCTTCTTTCCTCCAGTGTTGTTAGTCCTATTTCCCTCAACCTTTCTTCATAGGACAGACCCCTGAGTTGTGGAACTAGCCTTGTCGCAAACCTTTGCACTTTCTCTAGTTTCTTTACGTGCTTGACCAGGTGTGGGTTCCAGACTGGTGCTGCATATTCTAGTATGGGCCTGACGTACACGGTGTACAGAGTCTTGAACGATTCCTTGTTTAG
>WNWK01038474.1:0-17919 GCA_009830355.1 Cherax destructor | reverse complement strand
ACACAGGTAATGTCTTTAAGAAAGAACTAAACAAGTTCCAGAAGGAAGTAAGAAACTAAACAAGTTCCTGAAGAAAGAGAACTAAATAAAGGGTTCCTGGGAGGTGAAAAGACCTAAAAAAATTTCCCTAAAGGGGGTGCATGATCCCCCGGGTTGAGGTGGCTATACAGCCCTGCAAGCCAAAAGGGCACCAACAATCTGACTGATTAACGTATAATAAAGCAGCCCAAACAAAACTCAGGTCACACAAAAGAAGGCAAACTCCCCCCTTCCCATCACAGCTCCTGGCCCCTTACAATAAAAGTTCTTGACCGGGACAAATAAAACAGTCAACACTCACACGTAACAACACTTTCCTATCCTCTATCCTATATAAATAAATAGATAAACAGTTTATATAAAAATTAGTTGAACAATTTGATTTTTTTATACTTGGAGCACTGAGGTAGCAAGCCTTAAAATGCCCCTCAATAACTTACTATAGGTGTCTTTATGCTACTACTACTTCTACCATTACTACTACTATTATTACTACTACTACTATAACTGCTACTATACTCCCAAATTACTAATACTATATTTCTATTCACACTACTACCACCACTGCTACTATAATTACAAAAAAAGATTTGTCTCCTTAAATGTTTCAGTTTTAAAAAATAACACACACAACCCGAAAAAGAAGGGTTGGTTTCGGTCCGACTTGGACCATTTACTACTTCTTCCACTACCACTACTACTTCCACAAACTCCTCCACCACTTTCTTGTCCCCCCCCTGTCTGCTTCCCTATAAATACCCCTTCCCCCCGTTCTTTGTGTTATGTGACTTTAAAAAAATGGCCAAAAGTGGGACCGAAACGTCGTCGTAAGCTCCTCTTTCTTTTGGGGGTTGTGTATTGTTCCAGTGTTTACCAGTAAATATTCCATTTGTTTAAAAGGGGGTTAACCTAACATTATCCTTACTTAGTTGTTTAAGAAAGTTTTCTTGCGAAGGTAATGAACCTGTGGGTTTTGTCCTAGTCATCTATTTTGGGAACAAAAAAAGTCCAAAAAATTGGGGGGAACGCTATACCCGTGTGTGGATCAATCAGTGCAAGGAGTGGCGGTGGGGGGTCGATTCTCCGTGCGTTTAAGGCGAGACAGACATACAGTACACTAAAAGGCCCCGGTTACGTACCCCAGTGGGGGGGTTTTTACAATGGCGTCAGCCTTCACACGTACCCCAAAAAAAAAAAGATTTGGGGAAATGACCACTGACTTTATCCACACACCAGTCCTTGAGCACTAGTTTTAATGACATAAACTACAAGGGCCCGGGTTACATCCGTATAGGTCACACAGGTGATCCCCGGGCGTTGTCACAGCTGACGTAATGAGGCACCGGACTGCCCTCACTAAAAAAAGTACGGGGGATGCTACATAGAACAACAACAACAACAGCGACCACAAAGTGGGATGGGGGTTAAGTGGGGGGGGAAACCGGGGGGCATATGACCAAGGGCACCAGTGGGGGTTTTACCTGACCAAGACTACGAGCCGCGTCAGGAGGCTTCCTGATGCATCTTACCCAACCCAGCACTGTCTGCTCTTACAGAGGTGCTCCTCAACACACTTTCCCCAAGCGTTCATGAGTTGCCATAAAAAGAAATATACTATAAAAGTAACATCCTCGGGGTCTTCATTTTAGCTGTGTCGCCCCGGACCAGTTTTCAAGGTTCTTACACAAGACCCAAGACTTCTTCCTGCCTCAACTTATTTTAATATAACACACACACTGACCCCGCCCTCTCCACCACGAAAACAACCATACAACCGCCAGTCACCCCAAAAAAAACACTAGGCGGGGCTTGTTTTTTCAGTAAAGTTTTGTTCTGTGTGTTTTTCCCTTTTTTCCCCTAGGCCATGTCGATTGGCCTGGTTTTTGTACCCCCCAATTGTGGTTGCAGGGGTCGAGACCTCACCCCCGGCCCCCGCCTCTGCACTGTCCGCTACTGGGTCTCTGCCCCCCCTGCTCCGTGAGCTTTATCAACCTTGTCTTAAAACTATGTATGGTTCCCGCCCCCCAATATATCGTTCGCAAACTATTCCATTTCCCCAACCTCTATGGCTGAAGAATTGTTTCCCCCAACATCCCCCTGACTCATCTGGGGTTTCAGCCCAGTTGTGCCCCCCTTTTTCTGTTTTTCCCCCAGAACATCCTGTCCCCATCTACCTTGTCGATTCCCCGTATTTTGTATGTGGTTTTATGTCTCCTCTAACCCCTGTAAAACCCGTGTTGTTAGTCCCTTTTTTAACCCTTCATAAAAGGAGTCCCCTGAGTTGTGGAACTAGCCTTTGCAAACCTTTTACTTTCTCTAATTTCCTTTACGTGCTTGACCAGGTGTGGGTTCCAGACTGGTGCCATTTCTAGTATGGGCCTGACGTATACGGTATACGGTTTGAACGATTCCTTTTAAAAATAACGGAACGCTAATCTTGGTTTTTCCAGTCGCGGTTATCTGGTTGATGTGTGTTCCCCAGCTTTCTTGGTGTTATACTCCCCCCAAAAAGGTTTTTCCCCTTTTTATGAGGTTTGTACCCCCCCCTGTACTCTGTCAGCGGTTTTTCCCCCCATCTTCATGACTTTTTTGGGGGGGTTAAAAAATTTGAAAGCCAGTTGCTAGACCTTTTTTCCCGGTCTCTTTGAAGTCCTGCTTTCTTCATCCGATGTGATTCCCCTCATTAATTTCACATCTTTTGGGAAAAGAAAACACTTCTGAGTCTATCCCATCCGTCATGTCTTTTTCATATAGCAAGAATAGCACTGGCCCCAGGACTGACCCCCGGTACACCGCCGTCACCCCCCCTGTGATACCATCACGCACCATGCCCCCCTTTTTGCCTCCTGTGAGGTTTCCCCCCGATCCTTCCCCGTGCCCTTCCTTTTTCCCCTTGGTCTTCCATTTTCTTTACTAATCTCATGTGAGGAACTGTTTTAAAAGGCCTTCCCCGCAGCCCCAAAAAAATGCAGTCAACCCACCCTTTCTCTCTTCCTTACCTCTGTTACTTTTTTATAGAACTCCCCGGGGGTTTGTTACACAGGGGTTTTCCTTCCCCCAAAAACCTGCTGTCTGGCGTTGATTAACCTGTTTTTCTCCAGATGCTCCACCATTCTTTTTCTGATGATTTTCTAATGTGGTGTGTGTGTGTGTGTGTGTGTGTGTGCATGGGGGAAAACAGACACCAAACACTGAAATCCCCAAACCAAATAATTCAGAAAAAGGTCTACTATCTCAAAAAGAGGACTACCTTCTACTATCTCAAGTGAGGACTATTTTCTTTTTATCTTAAGTGAAGACTACCTTCTACTATCTTAAAAGATGACTAACCACTATCTTAAAAGAGGGGCCCCTTTTTATCTTAAGTGGATTAACCCACTATCTTAAATGAGGAAACCTTCTACTATCTTAATTGACTAACCCCTATCTTTTAATGAAGACTACCTTCACTATCTTAAATGAAGACTACCTTCTACTATCTTAAGTGATGACTAACTTTCTACTATCTTAAGTGAGGACTACCTTCTACTATCTTTTAATGAGGGGGTAACTTCTACTATCTTAAGTGAGGACCAAACCCCCCTATCTTAAGTGACTAAATTTACCATCTTAATTAAAAGGCTACCTTCTTTTAAAAGATGACCTTTTAAACCACTATTTAAAAGAAGATACTATCTTAAGTGATGACTAACTTCTACTATCTTAAGTGAAGACTACCTTCTACTATCTTAAGTATTCTTCCCCCTATCTTAAGGGGAAACTACCCTACTATCTTAAGAAACTACCTTATACTATCTTAAAAATGAAAACTTCTACTATCTTAAGTGATGACTACCTTCTACTATCTTAAGTGATGACTACCCTACTATCTTGAAAACCCTGCGGGGCAAAATTTTTCGGCAATAAAGATAAAGTATTACACAAGTGTGTAATTCACGAACGTGTCAAAAGGCACACAGCGCCTGGGGGTGCAGGTAATCAGAGTTGATCACAGAATTTACGCTAATTCTTGAGCCCAAAGCATTCCACTAGCTCAAGACCCCCCCCGTCTCCTTGCAGGAACATGATAACTGGAACATTGGTGGTGGTGGTGGTGAGGTAACGGGGGGGTCCCCCTTGCTCACTAGTGAAAAATGCACTGGTCGTGTAGACTCTCTCTCTCTCTTAAAAAAGTGTCAAAAATTGGGAAAAAAGTCTTTGGGGAAAAGAGAAAAACCAAAAGGGGGGTGTAGCCCTTTAAAAAGAATAAAGAAAAAAGGGTGGCAGGGTAGGGGGGTGCCCCCCCCAGGGCAAGACGCTTCTCAAACCCCTAGGTCCTGGTCACAGGGCCGCAAATTTAAAAAACCTGCTTAAGCCCCTTATATTTTAGTGGTGACACCCGCCCCCCAAGCCTGATGCAAAACGGGAGCCCCGCACCCCACCTCGCCCCCCTGACCTGTCCCCCGGTTTTCCCCGAAGGTTCTAGCCCCGAGGACAGTTTACCCCAACCCCCGGCTGTTGCTGTTGCCCCACAGGCCTGCACAGCCCATCACGATTTCTTTAAAAAACAATACCCAAAAAATGAAAAACAAAAGATACAATACCTGAGGGGAACAATACACAAATAACCCCCCGGGGAAAAATTTTTGACGATTTTTCCTTGTTTCATTTGGGCCCCGGAAGTCGACCGAAGAGTCGTAGTAAGTTCCCCTCTCCCGTGTGCTATGGGGGGTTATTTGTGGAATCCTTTTTTTAGGCGGGCGCTAAGGGGCCCCGGGTAGAGGTGTGAGCCAGAAGCTCGACGGCAGGGGGGATCACCATCAGCCAAACCCCAAAAAAAAACTCGTCTACAAGGAGTGCAAGTCCCCCAGCCACCGACCAGGGCACGAAAAACCAAACCCCCTAATTCAACACACCTGGGAAAACTTGTTTCGCCCCCCAATTTTGTTTTTGTTGGGTCATAGTTGGAAAGTGGGGGGGCCCCAAAGGGAAATGGAGGTAGAATTAAATAAGGGGGGGAGTGAGGGAAAAGATGGATCAAAAAAAGGGAAAATGACTACCTGGAGTCTACCGGGGGGGTATCCGGGGGGGTATCCTGGTTTCCTGGGGGGTATCCTGGAGTCTACCTGGGGGTATCCTGGATTTTACCGGGGGGTATCCGGGGGTCCCCGGAGGGTTCCTGAGTCTACCTGGAGGGTATCCGGGGGTCTACCGGGGGGGTATCCGGGGGTCTACCTGGAGGGACCCGGGGGTCTACCTGGGGTACCCGGGGGTTTTCCCGGGGGGATCCTGGAGTCTACCGGGGGGGATCCTGGAGTTTTGGAGGGTATCCTGGATTTTACCGGGGGGGTTTTGGGGACCCCAAACCCCCCCCGGCCTGGCCCCGCAAACATTTTTTTTTTAAATTTTATAAAGACTTCCCCCGAGACCTGATAAATGAGAAATTTTTCCCAAAATTTGGGTATCTTTATTCTGGGGCTTCGCCACGCAGTCTTTTCCCCGTCCATTGCAGAAAAAGGGGGAAGATGTTTAGGAGTTTGGGGTAATCAGCCCCCCAGCCTAGTCAAGTGCTCAGCCCCTCAATCTTGACAAAGGTGCAGCATATTCGCGGAAAACTGGCTTATAAACCATTTATTCACCCCCATACCTGCTGGTGGCAGGATAAATAGCCCCGAGCTCGGGGTGACACAATGTTCTCTTGTTGTCCCCCCGGGGGCCCCCCTGCTTGTCCCCAGGTCTTTTTTTACACTTCCTCCCATATCTCTCATTCCAGTACGGTGTTATGGTAGCGTGAAATTTTGGGACTAGACCCCCCAAGTATCCTCCGTGTTTTTGATGTCTCTCATTCATCGCCCCCAGAAAGTAAAAGGGGGGGACTTTAGGCGTTCCCCGTAGTTTAAATGTTGGGGGGGGGTTTTATGTGGGTAGTAAACGTTTGTGTTTTTCCAGCTGGGGCCCCTTTTACCCAGCTGGCCAACCCCTCACGATTTTAGTCACCCCCCGGACTCCCCTTATTTCCAGCTGGCTCCAACTATTCACCTAACAAATGACCAAACCCCAACAACCACAGAGTCAATGAAGAATAGTGTGGCTGTGGGGTTAAAAAGTGGCGTTTCTGGGGTTCCAAAAAGGGAAAGGGCCTGGGTTTTTAATTTCCGGCGGGGGAAGAACCGCATGGTCGTTACAGCTGCTGTCACCTCTTCGCCTAGCAGTAAATTGTTGTTGTTAGTCGACTGTTGTGGGGGGCATCCCCGGGGGCTGGGGAACGAACTGAAGTAGGTTAACACCTCGTAGCCTGTAAATGAGCTGAGGTAGGATAACACCTCGTAGCCTGTAAATGAGCTGAGGTAGGATAAATTTTACCCCGTAAATAAACTGAAAAACTTTTTATTTCACCCCCGTAGAACTAAACCCGTATTAAAAAAAACCAGTTGTGTTAAAAAATAGTGTTTACAGCGGGGGATGTAAAATCCCCCCCCCAAAAAATTCCCCCCCCCCTAAAAAACCCCAGGTTTTTCCTCCGGGGCTGCCTTAGGGCCCCCAAACCCGGGGCCGCCACACTGGTTGGGAAGCAGGGGGGGGATCTAGCAAGCTGGACCACAGTCTGCGTGGTGGCCCCACTCCCGGGGCCCCCCCACGTCTGCGTGGTGGTCCACACAAACCGGACCACAGCCTGCGTGGTCGCCCCACTCCCCGGGGGGCCACAGTCTGCGTGGTGGTCCACACAAAACCCGGCCGGCCACAGTCCTGGTGGTCCCCCCCCGGGCCCGGACCACAGTCTGCGGGGGGTCCACACTACCCGGCCGGACCACACCCGGGTGGCCCCACTCCCCCGGCCGGCCACATTTCGTGGTGGTCCACTACCCGGCCGGCCCAAAAGGGCCCCATGGTGGTCCACACTCCCCCCGGCCGACCCAGTCCAGCTTTTCCTTGGTAAACCACGGGCGAAAAACAATAAAAAATTAACATGGTGTATCATCGACTTGAACACACACACACAAACACACAGAAGACAAAGGACCCAGGAAAATAAAGGGGTTGGGGGGCCAGAAACGAATATGCACAGGAAAAGGGGGGGCTAAAAGGCAATACGAAAATGATGGGGGATCAAAAGTCAAGTCTGACCCGGCTGTTTTTTGCCACATCGGGAAAAGGAAACAGTAAAAGGCCAAATCAGGCTGAGGAAGGAAGGTGGGGGGTTCACAAAAAAACGACCAAGAGGTATTTTGAAGAGCTCAACAGGGGAAAATTTAAAAAGGGGTTTTAAAAGGGGCGGGAAAAGGCCCCCAGGGTTGAATGGGGGGATACCAACAAGTGCTGGGTGAAATACACAAAACCCGGGGAGGGGGGAAAATCTATGTGAACTCGATACCCCAAAAGCGGTGGGCCCAAAACCCTTTTTCCTGGGTCCTTGAGGGAGCAGAGATGTTGGTGTGCCCAAAAAAAAACTTCAACACACCCAAAATTTAAACTGGGCAACTACCAGGTGGAAGTTGGCAAATGTACCCCAAATTTTTTTAAAAAAAAGACAGACACAGGTTTAAACCCCCGACCTTTTCCGGCGTGTGGGGGAGCAAAGTCATGGAGAAGATCATCAGGGGAGAGTGGTGGAGCACCAAAAAAGACACAAGCTTATAAACGACAACCAGCACGGTTTCAGGAAGGAAAATCCTGTGTCACAAACTTACTGGGTTTTAAAAAAGGTAACGAAGTAAGACACGAGAGAGGGGGGGGATAGACTGCATTTTCATACTGCAAAAAGGCGTTCGCAAGTTCCTACAAGGGTTAATGAAAAAACTAGGGATCAGGCACACGTAACAGGAAAGGCACTGCAATGGATCGGAATATCTGACAGGAGGCAACAACGAATTGGTAGGGGCGAGGTGTAAGGGGCCCTGGGGGGGTTTCCAAAAGGGTCAGTCCTAGGACCTGTTTTTTTGGTTTGTGAATGACATAACGGAAGGGATAGACTCAGAAGTGTCCCCCTTTAGATGATGTGAAGTTAATGAGAAGAATTAAATCAGTCGAGGATCGGAGGGGCCCAAAAAAAACTTGACAGGCTTCAAGCCTGGTCCCCTAACGGGGCCTTGAATTTAACCCTGCCAAAAATAAAGTCATGAAGACGGGGAAGGGCAAGAAGACCCAGATGAGTATAATCTGGTGGCGAAAAAAACCTCACTCAAGGAAAAAGATTTGGGGTGAGTTTCCGAGCACATCTCCTGGGCACACATCAATCAGATAACTGCTGCGGGAGGCTACAAACCTAAATAAGCGTTCCAATACCTCACAAGGAATCGTTTAAGACTCTGCACCATATTTCAGGCCCATCTGGGTTGCAGCACCAGTTTAACCGACACCTGGTCAAGCACGTCAAAAATTGAAAAGTGCAAAAAGGGTTTCAACAAGACTAGTCCCAGGCTAAGGGGGTTTCCACGAAAAAGGTTAAGGGAAATCGCCCGGCACTGAAAAGGAAGGAGGTTGGGGGAAACATGATAACGACATATAAAATTGCGAGGAATAATAAGGTGGACAGAGACAAATGTTGGGGGGAAAAAAAGGGACAGGGGGAATTGAAGACTCCCCTGAGTCAAAAAGGGTGTTAGGAAGTATTTATTTGCAAAAATTGTCAGGAAGTGGAATAGCCCCGAAAGTGACGTATGGCAGGAACCTACATAGTTTTAAGACGGGGATAAAGCTCATGGAGCAGGGGAGGGGACCTAGTAGCAATCAGTGAAGGGCGGGGCCAGGGCCAGACTCGACCCCCCCCAACCACAAATAGGTGAGTAAAAGGTGAGTACAAAGATCGCTGAGTAACTATTTGAAAGCAAAAAACCGGGTATCTTTATTGATGCAAACCTGGGGGTCTTTATTGATGAAACCCCTTTGGGATCTTTATTAATGCAACGCCTGGGTATCTTTATTAGCAACACCTTGGTATCTTTATTGATGCCACACCTGGGTATCTTTTTTTGATGCAACACCTGGGATCTTTATTGATGCCACACCTGGGTATCTTTATTGATGCAACACCTGGGTATCTTTATTGATGCAACACCTGGGTATCTTTATTGATGCAACCCCCCGGGATCTTTAACACCTGGTTTTCTGGGCCAGGCCTCATGGTGAATCAGGGTCTGATCAACAAGGCTGTTACTGCTGGCCGCACGAAACTGACGTGTGAACCACAGCCCGGTTGGTCAGGTACTGACTTTAGGGTGCTGTTTAGTGCCTTCTTGAAGACAGTCAGGGCTTTATTGGTAATCCCCTTAATGTATGCTGGGAGGGCGTTGAACAGTCTTGGGCCCCGGACACTTATGGTGTTGTCTCAGTGTCCTCGTGATGCCCCTGCTTTTCACTGCAGAGTCCTTTTGCTTTCATATACAGGCTATATAGAAAGCTGCTTGTTATGCAGAGCATTTTGGGCATAGGTCAGTGTTGTCCCAGGATGCGACCCACCCCCAGTCCACTAACACCAGTACCGATTTTACTGATGGGTGAACATAGACAACCGTGTGTCATGGAAACACGTCCTAATGTTTTCCAGCCGTACCGAGAATTCGAACTCCGGACCTTATTATTATTATTATAATAAAAAAGCGCTAAACCACAAGGGTTATACAGCGCGGCGGGGCAGGACAGGATGCAGGGAGAATGGATTGTAGGAGGGAGATGGATGATTAGTAGGGTATGGAGTGCAGCAGGACAGTGGATAGTGCAGGGATAGAGGGTAGCAAGAGATCGAGGTAGAAGGGACTGGGTAGGCTAGAGGTATAATCTTCAGAGTTTGTGTAGTAAGTCAGTTGCTGTCAAAAAGTCAACGAGAGAGTCAGGATTAAAGGAGGGTCCATCAGCAAGAAGGGAAGGTAAAGAAAGGGCCACAGAGCGAAGACGCCGTTGGAGGTAAATTCTGCGTGCTCGTTGATAAAGTGGACAGTCCAACAGAATATGTCGAACAGACACTGGAACCTGACAATGCTCACAGAGAGGGGCAGGGAGCCTCTCCATGAGATACCCGTGAGTAAGACGAGTGTGGCCAATGGGAAGTCGGGAGAGTGTAGTCTCCCAACCTCGACATTGGTGACAAGAGGCCAGAAACCTATACTCGGTTTAATAGAATGAAGTTTGTTATTTAGCAGGTCCGACCAGCGTTGTTGCCAACGGGTGCGAAGGTGGGTAGCAATGACTGCAAATAGTCGTAAAAGGAACGCCACTATATGAAACTAGAAGGTCATGTACTGCTGACCGCGCAGCAGTGTCTGCCTGTTCATTGTCCTGTAAGACAACATGACCAGGGACCCAACAAAAACAATATCTTTGTGCTTGCTAGAATCGGCGTAACCAAAGTTGGATACGAAGAACTAGGGGGTGAGGTGTATCAATTTTACGGATAGCCTGTAAAGCACTAAGGGAGTCTGAAACGACCACAAATGGTGATACAGGCATAGATGCAATACGGATAAGTGCCACAAGAATGGCATACAATTCAGCCGTAAATATGCTAGCCGAGGGTAATAGATGCCCTCGCACGACTGTCCGGAAACATTGTTGCGAATCCGACGCCGTCAGACGACTTTGAACCATCAGTGTACACTGCGATGGCCTGGGAATGAGAACGAAGTGGTCTAAAAAAAAAAGCGAGAAGCCGCCGTAGGTAGGCGGGCTTTCGCGCAAGGTAGAGAAATAGAACAGACACGGACAGCAGGAACTTCCCAAGGGAGTAGGGGAAAGGGAGATGTCACATGAACATATAGAGGTGGTAGCTGAAGGGAAGACAAGAGTGAATGTAGACGAAGAGAAAAGGGACGAAGTAAGCAGGGGCGACAAACAAATAAAGAGCGTCTACTAACATCTGTAACAATCCTATACATGGAAGTATTACGGAGGTCATGAGAGCGAACATAATAGCGAATGCAATGTGCATCACAACGATCGGACAAGGATGGAATGTTCGCTTCTACATAGAGGCTCTTAACCGGGAAAGAACGAAATGCACCAAGGCATAAGCGTAATCCCTGGTGATGGATAGGATTAAGGATGGAAAGAGTAGCAGGGGAGGCCGCCGAATATATCTGGTCAACATAATCGAGTTTTGATAAAATTAGGGCTGAATGTAGACGAAGGAGAGTTCTACGATCAGCCCCCTGTTGTGATAAAAACACAGGCCTCATTTCTAGGCTTTATTGAACACAAAATCCATGGTACATGTCTGCAACAGAAGAAAATACATCTAATGACTGCTGCTGCAGGACAGGTGATGTAAGGTGCATATGTCCTCAGAAAAGCTATAGCTACTGGCGACATATTTAAGCTTACCATGTAATCTGCATCACGAATGTATTTGTGTAAGAGCGAGACCACACGCCATGCTGGGCCATCGCCGTACTGTTTGTTGTTATTGTTAGGGGCCCCCTGAGGTGGTGCCGTATTGTGTCCTGCTGCGGCTCTCCACAAGAGCGGTATCACTTACAATCTCCCCTTCTAAAATATCAGATACAGTAATCCCTCCAAACGGTTAGGTGGGTGACTTGTACGTCCAGACCTTCAGCCCTTGAGCCTCTTCACCGGGTTCGGTATTTTCTAGCGGGGTTTGACTATCACTGGAGCGGCATCCTCTATTTCAATAGGGGTAGCCTGAAAAGGCTTCCCTGGAGAACCGAAGCATCTTTCGCAACATCTATTGGTGTATCTTGAGATTCCGCACTAACATTGGTTTCAACTGGGGCTAGTGTCTTGTAGATACAGTAGTCTCTTCACCATTTTGGTAGCGAATGTGGGCATAATGCGGATTAGCTTGTAGGAGCCTACCTCTTCCACTAAAGGATCCGTCTTGTTCATCCTACGGTGACTCTTCAGGAGAATGGGTCCAGGGTGACATAACCATGCATGGGGCTCCCTAGAGGAACGACGTGAATGGTGAAGAGTCTCTCATGAGGGGTAGCATTAGTAGCTGTGCACAGCAATGATCTAATAGAGTGAAGGGCATCAGGTAAGACAGTCTGCCAGTGTTGAACCGGTAGATTGCGAGATTTCAGTGTCATTTAACTGACTTCCATATAGTACCATTGAACCGCTCCACTTGACCATTGCCTTGAGGGTTGTAGCTTGTTGTTCTGCTGCAAGCAATCCCTTTGTTAAGCCAAAAACTCATGAAGTTCATTACTCATGAACGAGGATCCCCTGTCTGAATGGATATAGGCCGGCATACCAAAAATAGCGAATAACTGGGAAAGACAACTGATGACAGTTGAAGCAGTCATATTTGCACAGGGGAACACAAAAGGAAACCTAGAATATTCATCTACTATGTTAAGGAAATACCTATTCTGGTTTATGCTTGGTAGAGGTCCTTTGAAATCTATATTCAGTCTCTCGAAAGGCTGGGTGGCTTTTATAGAATGAGTTTTCTCTGGCTGGTGAAAGTTTGGCTTGCACTCTGCACATACTCGCATGATCTGATCACTTGTCGCACCTCTTCCACTGAGTAGGGCATATTCTTAGATTTAACAAAATGATACAGGCGTAACTCCTGGGTGACACAAGGCCTTGTGGAGCTCTGAGAGTGATTGCAAATCATGACATGCTGCTCCACAGTGGGACCTAGAGAATGCATCAGGTGAAATGTTTTCTTCACCCGGTCGATACAGAATATCAAAGTTATAACACGATAAGTTCCATCCTCCAGCGTAATATCTTGTCATTTGATCTTACTTTTGTGCTTCTTGTCAAACATATACATCACGGACCGTTGGTCAGTCCTTACAGTGAAATGTCTGCCTGTAAATAATGCTTCTATGATGGCCTGGGCTTCCTTTTCTACAGCAGCATAGCACTTCTCTGATCCTTGAAAAGTTCTTGAAAAGAACAGGGACGTCCTGCCTGAGATAGGACTGCACAATGGCAACTTCAGATGCATCCGTTTCCACCTCGAATGGTAGGGTCTCAATGGCCTGAACTACTGAGTTTTCAATATCCTGTTTGAGAGTATAGAAAGCAGTTTCTGCTTCCTTGTCACAGGAAATATCGTGGTAGCACTCAGTGGGCGAACTTTACTTGAATAGTTGTAGATCCACTGTGAGTAATAAGCAAAAGACCAGAGTTCTTTGAGTGACTTTTGTCTTGGGGCATTGGAAGTTCCGTAGAGGTCGAAGTCTTTCAGGGTCTGGGGGATATTGCACCTCCTTCCACCACATAACCAAGGATGTTAAGCCTTTAGTGGAAAAAGTGCACTTTTCTTCATTGTAACTGATATTTTTCTTCTTGGCAGCTTCCAAAAACTTATCAAGGTTTGCATCATGTTCCTCCTGGGTCTTGCCACAAATGGTAACATTATCTAAATATGCATAAGTTCCATAAGTTGCTCTTCCTGAATGAGTGAATCCATAATTCGTTGGGAAACAGGCTACCCCATTGGTACCCCAAAAGGGACTCTGGTAAACGATAGAGGCCGTCACTAGCCTGAAACGCGTGTATGGTTTATCTTCATTCCTTATAGGACTTGATGATAGGCACTTCGTAGATCAATTGTGCTAAACACATAGTACTGAGCAATTTTGTTCACTGTATCATCAATTCGAGGTAGAGGGTACCCATCAAGAAGTGTAAATTTGTTGATTGTCTCAGAATAGTCGATACCAGCCTCCGTTTCTTATAATCATCCTTGACAACAACGACCTGTGCACGCCACGGAGAATTCTTGGTTCTATTACCCTCCTTCAGCAGCCTCTGAGTTTCTTTCTCAATGAACATCCTATCTTCATAAGAATAGCGGCGTGACTTAGCTGATATAGGATGACAATCCGCAGTAAGATTCGCAACAGCTTTGGTGGGTCTACCCTTAAAGTGCTAAGACCACAGACAACGGAGAGGAGGCAGTTCACCTCCATATGTTAAGGTAACACTACCATGACGCTTCTGAAAGTCCTGACCAAGGATCACATCAGAGCACAGTTGTGGCAGAACAGCTAAATGTACATTTTGATAATCCCTGTCATTAACTCTAAGGTTTACCTACAAAACCCTAACGTCTGAATAGAGAGAGATGTTGATGCCATGGAAACGGTACCTGATGAGTGATGTACCGTCAAGGAGTGGCGTTTAACTACGTCAAGGTTGATGAAACTCTCTGAGCTGCCACTGTCAATCAGACCATCTACTTCTGTTCCTTTGATGAACACTTTCACAACTGCCTTTGACAGTGAATTTGGAGCAGCCGCGAAGTCACTGTTGCTAGAAGTCGCCTGGTCGGAATGCATAGAAGCACTAGCTTCTTGTTGATGTATTAGCACGACATACTTTAGCAAAGTGACCTTTCTTATGGCATTGATGGCACATTGCTTCACGAGCCGGACACTTTGGACGTGGATGTCTTGAAAAACCACAAAGAAACACTTTGGCCTGCAGCTGTGTCACTGAAGCAGGTTCCACGGTAACCTCATTAAAAGAGTCTTGGTCGGGAGTTACAGCACTTACCACTGAGAAGGCTGGGTAGTACTGTACACTTCAGAATTCTTCTGAGCTGAATCTAATGATCTTGCCTGGTCAAGGGTAGTGGCTAAGTCCAGAGTTTTATTCTCCAATAAACGCTGCCTTATTATTGGTGATTGCAGGCCACTGTAAAGCATCCCTGATGGACTCTTCACAATACTGAAAGCTGTCACCGCTCGGAAGTTACAGTCCTTACCTAATATTTTCAATGCTTGAAAGTATTCCTCTAAGGATTCACCAATCTGCTGGCGGCGAGTTGCAAGACGATATCGTGCAAAGATTTCATTTGTGGGGCTTAATATACTTGAGACTTGAGGGCATTGATAGCATCTTCATAGGTATTACACTCAGAAATAACCTCATAGATTTTAGGTGACACAAAGTTGATGAGCAGGCTTGTTTTCTAGATCTTCCTGAGGAAAGGCTCTCAAGAAGTTTTCGAGTCTTAAACCAGTGCTTCCATTCCTGAGCAGCCGTTGATACACTGGGGTCAGAGTCTAGCCTCTCAGGTTTCAGTAAACGCTCCATTTTGCTGTGTAGTCTAGCTCAGAATCGCCACCAGGTAGCCCAGGATATTTGTGTTCAATAAATTGTTGTGATAAAAACACAGGCCTCATTTCTAGGCTTTATTGAACACAAAATCCATGGTACATGTCTGCAACAGAAGAAAATACATCTAATGACTGCTGCTGGGACAGGTGATGTAAGGTGCATATGTCCTCAGAAAGCTATAGCTACTGGCGACATATTTAAGCTTACCATGTAATCTGCATCACAATGTATTTGTGTAAGAGCAGACCACACGCCATGCTGGGCCATCGCCGTACTGTTTGTTGTTATTGTTAGGGGCCCCCTGAGGTGGTGCCGTATTGTGTCCTGCTGCGGCTCTCCACAAGAGCGGTATCACTACACCCCCCATGAAAGATGTGCGAGGGTTTTAAGAAGGTTCAGCCGGCTGTGACAAGTTGGACAATCGACGGTCAAACAGGAGGCTGAGAAACCTGACTGTATCACATTCTGGAATACGTGAGCCGTATAGGTACAATGGATGATCAAAGACCACTGAATGTCTAGTAAACGTAATTTGATGAGGTTTGCCACTAGAAAATTTAAACCCTTGAGTGGTGGCCCAATCAGAAACCCGGTTGATGGCATGCTGGAGGGAAACTGCAATGAGGTGACAGTCAGCACCTGCACAAGCTATAGCAAAGTCATCCACATAGAACATGACCAAATATTGGATGGAGAACAGATGCCAGATTATTTATAGCAAGGAAAGAGTGTTGTGCTCAGAACACAACCCTGGGGGACACCTTCAGCTTGGACAAATTCCAGGGAAAGCTCATTACTACTAACCCAGACACGGAAATGTCTGTCAGTTAAGAAGGCCTTGGAAGAATGGTAGGTTGCCTTGGAGGCCTAAGGAACGGGCTTGGGCCAAGATATTAAATCTCCAAGTTGTGTCATAAGCCTTCATGTGAAAAGATGGCGATAACCGAGTGGTTATTAGCGAAGGCATTACGAAATACGTATCCAAGCGCAGTAAGGGGTCAATGGCAGAACGGCCTTTCGAAAGCCCATATTGGACTAGGGAGAGACTACTGTGCATCTCTAAATACCACATCAAACGCTATTAACTAGACGTTCCATCACCTTGCAAACTGCACTGGTAGGCGATGAGCGGTAGTGGGAGGTATCGTCGTAGTACGGTTGCGAAAAGGAGAACAATAGCAGACTTCCACAGCTGGGGAAGAACTCCTGCGACCATAGAGATTGTAGAGTCGTAAGGACAGTAAGAGCAGACTGATGTAAATGCTGTAGCATACGAATATGTATGCCGTCTGGCCCAGCTGCCAATGATCGGCAAACAGTGTGTGTGTCTCCAGTTCTTGAAGGGTAAAGGCAATTATAAGATTCTTCTCTAAGAGAGAAAAATCTAAGGGCTTTAACTCGCTGGCAGACTTAGAAGAAAGGAACGAGGGGCATCAATGGAGCCCCAAAATCGGACCAGATGATTACCAATTTCAGTGGCAAGGCAAGGGGCAAAATCGACACCGGCAACCTGAAGAACAGGAGCCGGGTCGGGGGAGAATTTACCACTTAATTTGCGCACTTTCTTCCAGACTGCACTCATCGAGGAAGCCGAAGTGACAGTAGAAACGTAATCTCGCCAGCAAGTGCGTTTAGTGTCACGTATGACACGGCGAGCAATAGCTCTCTTCTGCTTAAAATCAAGGAGTCTCTCTGTGGTTCTGTTATACCGATACCTGCCCCACGCAGCGCGTTTCAAACGTACTTCCAGAGCCCAAGATGGAGACCAACAAGGTATGCACTTCTGAGAATGCTTGCCCGAGGTTTAGGGAATAGAATGTGAAGCCGCTGTGAAGATGGAGGACAAAAAGAGATGTAAAACCTCATCAATGGAGGACGAGGAAGGAACCTCATGAAAGGCAGTAAGATGTGCATAAAGGTCCCATTACACCCCGTCAAATTGCCAGCGTGGGCAACGAGGAGGTGGAAAAAAACGAAGGGGACTTAAGGATGATTGGGAAATGATCGCTGTCATGTAAGTCCAAGAGGACAGACCAGGTGAAGTCAAGGACTGTTGAGGAAGAGCAAATGGAGAGATCGATACAGGAGAAAGAATGAGTTCGAGGATCAAAATGGGTAGGAGTACCCGTATTTAAAACATGGAGGGGAAGAGAAGCAAGAAATGCCTCCAACTGAACGCCACGGGAGTCACAGTGCGACCTGCCCCCCTCCCCATTATTATTATTATAATCAAATAGAAGCGCTAAACCACAGGGGTTATACAGCACCCCCCTCCCCAGAGAAAATGGTGTGCGTTAAAAAGCTAATAACAGAAGGGGTGGCGGTAAGGAAGAAACTAGAAAATCAACGTCTGAGATAGACAATGCCCGCGAAGGGGAGAGATATAAAGAACAGTGTATACCACTTATTCAAGTGGATATGGACTGCGGTGTAATGTAAGGAAGAAGGAACATAGAGCTGACGGTATGGAACACCAGTGCGTATAAGAGCACTTTTGTTAAAGGTTCCATCGGAAAAAGGATCTGATGAATATAACAAATCATAGCCTGAAAAGGGCCTGATAACAGTGGATTGTAATTTGGGTTCTTACAAGCAGACCCCAACAGGGAAAAACTGGGAGCAACACCTAAGTTCACCCGGTTACCCGATCGGATTCCACTGCAAATAAGCCATGATTTATGGAGAGAAAGATATAAATTGAAGAGAGGAATCTATGGACTAGGGTTAGAAAAGCCCACGTGTGGAGGCAGCGAAAAACCTGTAATCAGAGGAGGAGGAGGAGGGCATTGTGAAGGAAGGATTTATTATTATTATTATAATCAAATAGAAGCGCTAAACCAGTAAGGAAGGAGGAGGTACAAGAAG
>WNWK01038473.1:0-17919 GCA_009830355.1 Cherax destructor | reverse complement strand
GATGTAGCTGTACAACAGCTTTTTTCTTACTTGGCTTTCCCTGCTATGTCATTTTCGTATTGCCGCTTGTCCTCCCTCTTTATCTTTGCATATTGGCTTCTGGCTCTTCGACTAATCTCCTTATTTTCCTGAATCCTTTGTCTTCTATACTTTTTCCATTCTCTAGTACACTTAGTTTGGCCTTTCTACACCTTTAAGTGAACCAAAGGCTCGTTCTTGTCTTCTCATTATTTTATGTTGCCCTTGGACATGAACCTTTCCTCTGTTTCATTGTATTTTGTTGTCACGTAGTCCATGATTTCATTTACTGATTTTTCCCGCCAGTTCTTTTTCCCACTGAACCTCGTGGAGGAAATTCCTCATGCCTGTGTAGTCCCCTCTTTTGTAGTTTGGCTTCTCCTGTCCTGCTCTTGATGCTTCCTCTCCACTTGTAACTCTACTATATATTCGAAGCTCATGACCACGTGATCACTAGCTCCGAGGGAACTTTCATATGTGATGTCCTCAATATCTGCACTACTCAAGGTGAATACTAGGTCCAGTCTAGCTGGTTCATCCTCACCTCTCTCTCTGGTAGTGTCCCTAAGGTGTTGATACATGAGGTTTTTCAGTACCACCTCCATCATCTTAGCCTTCCATGTTTCAGGGCCTCCGTGGGGCTCCAGGTTTTTCCAGGCACTTTCCTTGTGATAGAAGTCACCAACAACTGGTAGCTTTGCTCTGCCTACCTGGGCACTTTTGGCCACCTGAGCTAGTGTGTCAACCATTGCTCTGTTGCTCTCATATTCTTGTGTGTGTACTCACTTAGTTGTGGTTTCAGGGGTCGAGTCACAGCTCCAGGCTCAGCCAGGGCTCATGTTTAACATGTAGAACATTACACATGCAATGGTCAGCGCAACACTAACACATGCTACGCCAAACTTTGGCCTTGACAAGTGACCTTAATGAAGCTCTCACCTGGTAGGTTACTCTCACTAGTATGATGCCAGCGACTCCTCGGCCTGAACGCAACTAACCTTAAAATTATCATTAAAGTAGATTTTCCAGTTTTTTATGTAATTTTCTTAACAGTAGCCGAAATAGACTCGACCACTGAAAAATAGACAGGTGAGTACACACACACACACACACACACACACACACACACACATATATATATATATATATATATATATATATATATATATATATATATATATATACCCACACACACACAACACACACATTATATATATATATATATATATATATATATATATATATATATATATGTGTGTGTGTTTTTAATATATATATATATATATATATATATATATATATATATATATATATATATATATATATATATATATATACACACACACACACACACACACAAATATATATATATATATATATATATATAAAAAAATTTTTGGGGAAAAATGCAGGGGAAAGATCATGCCCCCAAAGAGCTAAAAGGAAAAAAAAGGGGGAGAAAATGGCCTTTACAAAACAGGAACCAGAGTCGCAGGGGGGAAATGCAATGGGAGGGGGAGAGGGGGCAAAGGGCATGTTTATTCATGGGCAAAAGGGAGAGAGAGGGAAGGAGGGCCACGAAAGAGGCGGGCAGAAAAAAAGGGGAAATTGAGAACATCCTAAAAGAAATAGGGAAGAAGACATGCCCGAGATTGAAAATTTTTCCCAGAAATGGGGGTACTCGAAGGGAGAAAACGCCCTTTCTAAAAGCTGATTCTGGAAGAAAATGGGGAAACGGGAACCCAAAAAAGAAAAACCCAAACAAAATTGAAATGGAAGAAAAAAGAGGGTGTTCCTGAAAAAAGAACGACAGCAGCTGAGGGAGAGGACACAAAGGGGGATGGGAGGAGAGACAGGGACAAATCACGGGAACAACCGGGAGCAGGGCAGAGCAACAAGAGCAAGCACACACAGAACCCCCCCCAACCCCCAAACAACCAAGAACACTATCCCAACAAAACTAAACCCCACACTCACACCCACAATCCAACACTCCACTATAAAATTTTACAGTCCCGCCGGGCCCCCCACCCTTACAGACCCCCAAAACACAGTGGTAGAGGGGGGCAACTAAGGTATGGTAAAGGGGTGCTGATGGAATAACAAATGAGGGGAGGAGGGCAAGAAAAAACCAAAGAGGCATCCCCGGACATAAAGCTTTCCCAGAAACCAAGCTAAAGGTATGATAACAGATGCCATCTTTCCAAGGGAATCCAGATCCTGAGGAAAAAAGGGGGAAAAGGGGGGGGAGGAGTTTAAACCTGATCAAAAACCGATGGGTTTTTGATGAGCGGGAGAGGGGGGAAAGAGGAAAAGCAGGAATTACATAGTAGGAATGCTGGCCGGGAGGCCCCAAGGTGGAAATTTAAAAAAAAAATTTTAAAACCACCACGGGGAAGCAGGACCAAGGAAAAAGAGTATGATGGGGTAAAGAGCGGTGGTTGAACCCCGGGGGGAAGTGGCCGGAAGGGGCTCATGCAGCGGGGCAAAGCTACTGATAAAGGGCCAAAAACCACAAAAAAAAATAGGGGGGAAATTTGGGAAACCAGGGGGGCCAAAAAAGGGGGCCCAAGATAAATGGGGGTGGTACGGGAAAATTTTGTACCAACACCGGAAGGAACTCCCGGGGAGAGAGAAGAGGATGAACCGGGAGACTGGCCCCCAGTTTTCACCTTGAGTAGGGGGATATTGAGGACATCACACATGAAAGCCCCCTGGGGCCAGTGATCTTTGGGTTTTTAAGTTTTGATTACAAGGGCAGGGGGGGGGAGGAGATGGGGCCAGAAGAATGAAAAAACAAAAAAAAGGGGACTAGCGGGGAATGAAAAACCCCCTAAAGGGGTTCAGTGGGATAGAGAACGGAAAGGAAATAAAACAGATGATAAATGTACAACAATAGGGAAAGGAAGCTGGGGGAGAGGTTTGCCCCAAAAGGGAAAAAGAAAATCAAAAAAGCCGGGATGAGCCCGTGGTTCACTCAAAGGTGGGGAGGAAAAAACCAAGGGGCTAGGGAATGGAAGTGGGAAGAAGGAAAAGGACCCAGGAAAATAAAAGCAGCTGAGCCAGAAATGAATATCCCGGGTAAGAAGGGGCCAACGACAAAGGGGAAAAGAAAATAGCAGCGAAAGCCAAAAGACCCGAAGCTGTTGTCAGGGGCACATGGGGGGGAGGCCACAGTCAAGGACCAAAGGGGTCAGGGGGTGAGGAAGGGGAAGGGGGGAGGGCACAAGAAATGACCAGAAGTGGGGGAGCCAACATGGAAAAATTCAAAGAAATGTTCACAGAGGAGAAAGGGGCCCCCAGAAAAAGGGGGGGGGGGGGTACACCATCAGGTGCTACACAATAAAAACAACTGAGGAAGGGAAATGAAAGGCTACTGTTGAGTTGGATACCTCAAAGGCGATGGGGGGGATAACATCTCTCCATTCCTGAGAGAGGGAGGAGGGCTGTTAAAACCCCCCCCAACAATATTCAACACGTCTATCGAAAAAAGGGCAACTACCTGAGGTATGGGACAAAATGGTTTCCCAAATTTTTTAAAAAGGGCAAGGGAAAGTAAAACACTAAACTACAGACCAGTGTCACTGACATGTATAGTATGCAAGGTCATAAAAAATTATCAGGAGAGAATGGTGGAGCACCGAAAGGAAATTTAGCTTATCAACGACGGCCAACACGGTTTCAGGGGCGGGGAAAACCTGTGCAAAAACCTATTTGGGGTTCTATGACAAAAAGGGCAGCAGTAAGACAAAAAGAGGGGCCCGGGAGTTTCCTATTCCTGGACTGTAACAAGAGATTAGTGCAGAAGCTGGAGGACCAGGGGGATAACAGGGGAAAGGGACTACAATGGACAGGGAATACCTGTCAGGAAGAACAGCGAGTCATGGGACGTAGCGAGGTGGCCCCGGGGTGGGCGCCGGTGACGAGTGGGGTTCCACAGGGGGCAGTCCAGGAACCGGGGCTGTTTTTTATTTTGAACGACATGACGGAAGGAATAGACTCCGAAGTGTCCCCGTTTGCAAAATGATGTGAAGTTGATGGGAAGAATTAACCGGGCGAAGACCAGGCAGAACTATAAAGGGGTTTGGACGGGGTGAAGCCTGATCCAGCAATTGGCTCCTGGAGTTCAAAACCCCCCCCAAGTGCTTAAATTTTGGGAAAATTGGGGGAAAGGGCAAAGAAGACCGCAGACTGAGTACAGTCTAGGGGGCCCGAAACTACAAACCTCAATCAAGGAAAAAGATCTTGGGGGGAGTATAACACCAGGCACATCTCCTGGGGGCGCACATCAACCAAATAACTGATGCAGCATACGGGCGCCTAGGGAAACCTAAGAACAGCATTTCCGACATCTTTTTAAAGGGGGAAAAAGTTCAGGACCCTGTACACTGTGTACGTTAGACCCATACTGGAGTATGCAGGGACCAGTTTGGAACCCACATCTATCCAAGCACGTAAAAAGCCCCGAAAAGTGCAAAGGTTTGGGAACAAGACTAGTCCCCCAGCTTAAGGGGGATGGGCCCGAGGGGAGGTTAAAAAGGGAAACAACCCGGGAAAACACTGGAAGACAGGAGAGATAGAGGGGGTATGATAAGACATATAAAATACTGAGAGGAATCGAAAAAAGGGGGACAGAGACATAATGTTACAGAGGAGGACACAGCAACAAGGGGTCACATTTGGACGTTTTTAAAACTCCCGATGCCAAAGGGGTGTTAGGGGAAATATTTCTTCAATACAGAGTTGTCAGGAAGTGGGAAAGTCTGGGAAGTGATGTAGAGAGGCAGGATCCATACATAGCTTTAAGGAGAGGTATGATAAAGCCTTTGGGGCGGGGAGATAAAGTAAAGGGGGGTGAAGAGGGGCCCGAAGCGGGCTCGACCCCTGAACCACAACTAGGTGAGTAAAACACACACACACACACAATTTTAGAAAGGACAAACCCACACGGGGTTCAGGGACAAAAATAACCGTTGGGTTTCACATTCTCCTTGAGTTCTATGGGCAAAGGGTTTAAGGGAGTAAGACAAAGAGAAAAGGGTGGGTAGATTGGGTTTTCTATTGCTGAAAAGGTTTTTTACCAGTTCCACAAAAGAGATTAGTGCAAAGACTGGGGGACCAGGCAGGTATAACGGGGGAAGGCGCTGCAATGGATAAAAGAAATACCGGGAAGGGAAAGGGTAACGGGAAGTATGGTACGTAAAATGTCGGGGGCGCCGGGACAGGGGGTTCCACGGTGTTAGTTCTAAGCCCGGTGCTGTTTCTGGTATATTGAATGGCATGACGGAAGGAATAGACTCAATGTCCCTGTTTGCAGACGATGTGAAATTAAGAGGAGAATTCAATCGGAGGAGGACCAGGCATGACCAAGGGACCTGGACAGGCACAGGCCTGGTCTAGCAACTGGCTTCTGGAATTCAACCAAGTGCAATGTCATGAAGATCGGGAAGGGCAAAGAAGACTGCAGACAGAATACAGCCTAAGGGGCCAAAGACTACAAACATCACTCAAGAAAAAGGATCTTGGGGTGAGTATAATACCGAACGTATTTCCCGAGGTGCACATCAACCAAATAACTGCTGCAGCATATGGGCGTCTAGCAAACCTAGGAATAGCTTTCCGACATCTCAGTAAGGAGTCGCTCAGGACTTTGTACACCGTGTACGTCAGGTCCATATTGGAGTACGCAGCACCAGTTTGAAACCCACACCTGCGCAACCCGTCAGGAAATTGAGAAAGTGAAAAGGTTTGCAACGAGGCTAGTCCCTGAGGTAATGGGCATATCCATGAGGAAAATTAAATGAAATTGACCTGACAACACTGGAGGACAGAAGGGACATGGGGGACACATGATAACAACACAATAAAATACTGAGAATAAAAAAGGTGGACAGAGATGAGGTGTTTCAGAGATGGGACACAGCGACAAGGATCAATCACAGAGATGTTATTAAGCATTTCTTCAGTCACAGTGTAGTCAGGAAGTGAAATAGTCTGGAAAACGAGATGGTGGAGGCAGGATCCATACATAGCTTTAAGAAGAGGTATGATAAAGCACTCGGAGCAAGGAGAGAGTGACCTAGTAGCGACCAGTGAAGAGGCTGGGTCAAAATCTATGACTCGGCCCCTGCAACCACAATTAGGTGAGTACAAAACACGCTCACATACCCCACTCACAAGTACACCTACTACTTCAGTCCAAACATTCCATAAGTGTTTTAACTTGGAGTAGGAGTAGAGTAAACTCGTCCACAGTTGGGAGTTAAGATACAGTGAAGGAAAAGAGAACATGAACTAGAAACAAGTCTTATAAGGTTAATGAAATGAATGTGGAAATGGGTGTTATCAAAAGAAATCTGCCCTTGATGCCTGATAGCTGAAAGTAGTGTTGGTAGTTGAGCGTAGTGGGGATAGTTGAGTGTAGCTGTGTTAGTTGAAGATGCTTGACGAGGCAGAGGGAAGGATAACTGAAGAACAAGAAAGGAAGACTGAGGAAAAAATCAGTAAGTTTAAGGAATAAGCAGAGAAAAGAAAGAGATTTGAGTGAGATGCTTCAAGCAAACAAAGGGGTTTAATGAAAAGAGAAAATAAACTTGTATATGAAGTAAAGAAGCTTAGAAAGTAGAAAAGCAAACAAGTGTATTAGAAGAAGGTAATCTAGAAGTATGAGGCATGAAACAAGACAACACAAGAAAGCCTCACAGCTCAGCATGAAAGCACTGGATCTCCTTCCACCAGATCCTCGGTTCGATCCCCAGCCATTTTCTATTTTGAGAAGGACAAGGGATGTAGTTCTCAATGGAACAGAATCAGCAAGACATCCTATTGGGGCAAGTGTTCCACGAGGAAGTGTGCTGGGACCATTGTTGTGGAATGTCTACTTCAATGACCTTCTTCATCTCATCCCAGAATCCTATGCATATGCAGACGACTGCACTCTGACATTCACTTATCCAAGAGAAGAAATGCAATCTGCCCTAAGCTACATCAATCACCAGCTAAGAGCTATATCAGCTTGGGAAACCGATGGCAAGTAACATTTGCACCTGAAAAACACAAATGATGATGGTCTCTAGGCACCATGATGGTAATGCCGGTGCAGTAGTAAGTATGAATGGGAGAATTTGGTCCGGAAGAAGAAAGTTGATATCCTTGGGGTGAAATTTGACTCCAAACTGACCATGAAAAACCCGTAGTAAAATCTTCCAAAAAGGCCCAAGGCCAGGAAGCTTCGGCCCGCCGTTTCTCGCATCCTTGACAGTAGGGGTTGCAAGATTCTGTATGGGGCACAAGTACGCTCACACCTTGGTATGCTCCACTTTCTTGGTTTCCTTCCCCCCCTCTCATCTGCGACTGCTTGACAGAATACAGAACAGAGCAAGACGTCTCATCTCTCGCCTGAACCCATCCTGGATAGATCTGTCATTTCAGCAAAACTTTCAACACAGGAGGGATGTGGGTAGCCTTATTTCATGTACAAGGCCAACATTGTCAAAGTACCACACTTGGCTCCCCGAGGACAGCGAAAGCCAGCTTCTATACCACAAGACGGGAAAGAAAGCAGCAATTTCCTCTGGCTGTTCCCTTCCCAGAACATCACTTCATCTGAATCTTTATCCGGAAATGACTCGAGTCTGGAACACATTCGTCCCAGCATTATGATGTCAACGAGATAAAGTCAGTTGATCAAATGAAAATGGGGACAGATGACTCCAACTTCATTTTTTCCCCTTTTTGTATTTTCAAAAAAAAGTTATTTTGGGGGGTTTAAAGCCCCAAACTGAAAAAAAGGGGGAAACCACTAGAAAAAATTTTTTCCAAACAAAGAAAACTTAAATTTGGTTTTAAAAAACTTACAATGGGGGAAAGGGGTTTTTAAAACCAAAAGGGTGAAAAATTTAAAATTTTTCCCCCACTTTTTTGGGTTTTCCCGCCCCCCCCACCCGACTTAAACCCAGCCCCCCCTTTTAAATCCCAAACACGGGATACCAGTCGGGGCACATTCGTAAAACTTTAAATTTAAAAAGAGATAAAGTCAGTTGATCAAATGAAAATGCGGGCCCCAATGACTCCCCTTCATTCTTTTTCCCCGATTTTCATTCAATGAAAAAGCTTTCATATGAGTTGATGGGTTACAGCTCTTAGCTTGTTAATAAAGTTGGGGAAACCCCTTTAACTTGTAAATAGTTTCCCCCAAAAAAGTTGGAACCCTTTAAACCCTTTAAATAGCTTATCAAAAAACCAAGGATCCTTAACCTAACCTTTTTAAAAAAATGGGCGGATATATTACTACTTGAACTTTAAAGAACTGCCAACCCCCCCACACAGACTCTCTCAAAACCCATTCCCCCCTTTTTTAAAACAAACACAATAACCCAAGACAAAACCCCACCCCTTCCCACACCCCCCGGGGCAAGTTTCCCCCTGCTTATCCCCAAACACCAGAATTTTTCCCCCTTCACCCCAACCCCGTTCACCCCCTCTAAAACCCCGGATCTTGACCTTTTTTGGGGGAAAAATAAAACCCCCCCTTTTATCCCCAACCCCAAAAATCCTCCCCCCTTCCGACCAATGTGCAAAAACCAGGGAAATTCCCCGGGAAACCCAAAAAACCGGAACACAGTGACAAAATGTAAACTGAGGGTATAGTAAATTTGGGAAAATGGAATTAAATAAGAGTAATAAGTGGCATGGAAAGAATAAGGGGAAAAAATCCCCAGACATTATAGCATTCACGGGGACAAAAACGCACAGGATGATGCTAACACAATCTTTTCAACGGGATATCAATTTTCTGGGAAAGGGGGAAAAGAGGGGGGTGGAGGATTTGCAATGCTCATCAGAAACCAGTGGAGTTTGTGGAGATGAGAGAAATCGACAGAGGAGGCGGGTTATTTCATATAAGTAAACCAAAACCTGGGGTCCCCGGGGGGTGCTATAGTACTGTACAATCTTCCACTAAATAAAAAAAAACAAGACTCCCCCTTCAGAGTGCAGGCCCGCCTTCCACCTCTGGGACTCAAGTCAAGCTAACGGGTTTTTCCTGAATCCAGCAGAACCTCAGATCATAAAAATCACATTCCTCCATGCTCATACAAGCCTGTTGGATGTCCAAGTCCCTAGAACTCAAGCCTTTTTTTATGCCCCCCCTCCAACCTTTCCAAAAACCCCCCCCAACCTTTTTTTCCTCCACCCCAGATTTTTCCTTTCCTGGTCATCTTTTTTTTCTTTGTCTTTTCTAAAATGACCAAACCACCTCAAAACCCCCTTCTTCCCTCCGAATAATACTTTTGGAAGTCCAAGCCTTTACCTAATCTCCAAACTGAATTCTCTGCATAATATTCACCCCAAATATTCCCCTAAAACCCAAAAACATATCTTGTACCTCCAGCCTCCTCCTCGCTGCAACAAAAAAAACCCCATGCTTCACACCCTACAACGGTTTTGGGTCCACTGTTCTCTCGTCCATGGATAAAGTTCAAGTCTCCGTCGATACCTCGGTCCCTCCCCACATTTTTCCTCTCAGTCTTATGATTCACCTGATCGTTCATAGAACCATCTTCAATAAACCCCTGCCAATTATCTGAACACATTTATTTCCCCTCCATACTCCCCCCCTGTCTGATACCCAATCTCTAACTGCCAATAATTTCTGATACTCTCATCGCCTTGCTATTTCCTTTATTTACCTTTAATTTCCTTCCCCCCCCAAAATTCTTTTTTCCAACTTTAACAATTTTTCCTCACAATCTTAAAAAATCAACTGTGACAACTCCGTCCCATTTTCACTTTTTTTAGTCTCAGATGTCTCCCAACACCTTAAAATTTGGGCTTCTATTCAAATCCATCTTAAAATATGTTAAACAACAATGGTGACATCATAAATCGCCGTCAAAGGGCCCTGGTTTTACGGGAAAATAACCCCCCACTCTCCTACATTCCCTAAACCTAATTTACTAACCACATAAAGTTTTTACTCCTTAATGTAACCTGCCGCTTATTTCATTCATTTGCAACATCCCACATCCTTCCCTATCCACTCTATCATATGTTTTTTAAAAAAATCCATAAATGAAACAAAAAAATTTCCCTTTAAATTTATCTAGTTAATGATAAAGGTCCCCCTAACCTTCCAAAACCCTTTGTTTCTCTGAAAATCCTACTTTCTGTCCCCCAAAAAACCCCTTATTAACTTTTCCCTTTTAACAGGGTTTTTTCCCCTATAATTTTTTTAACCCTCTTTTCCCTTTTAAAAAGGAACTATTGAACGCTGTCTGCAAATCCCTAGGTTTTTTTCTCCCCTTTCAACTTTACCTGGAGTATACCTAAAAGGGGTTTGGGGTGTTAACGGCCCCCGCTGCCCGGTCTGAGACCAAGCCTCGTGGTGGATCAGGGTCTGTTCAACCGGGCTGTTACTCCCGGCCGCCGCAAACGGACTAAAAACCAAAGCCCAGCAGTTCCCCTGATTTTAGGTGCCAGCCCCAGCGCCTTCTTGAAGACACCCAGTGGTCTTTGGTAACCCCCCCCTTATGTGTGCTGGGGGGCATTTGGGAAAAATTTTGGGGCCCCCTGACACTTTTTTTGTCTCTCAGCGTTCTCTAGCCCCCTGCTATTTGTTGGGGGGAATGTTGCTTTTTCCTGGGTTTTTAGTTTCATAGGGTGATTTTTCGTGTGCAATTTTGGGACTAATCCCTTTAGGTTTTCCAAGTGAATATTATCATGATTCTTTCTGTTTCGTTCCTGGAAATACAAATTAAGGGGATTTCAACTGTTCCCAGTAATTTGGGGTTTTTCATTGTACTTTTAAGTGCCGTTAAAGGGTTTTCTACACCTCCAGGTCCCGCCCAAATTTTGCCTGCCCCCAAAAGGGCCCGTTAGTGTACAACCCCGTATTCCAACCTAGAGATAACAAGCGATTTGAAAACAATTTTAATGGGCTTGGCATCCCTAGTTTTTGAAGGTTCTAATTATCCATCCTAATATTTTCCCCAAAACAGATGGGGTAGATACATTGTTGTTGTCTTTGAAAAGGGGAGATCCTCTGACATTAACACTCCCCGATCCTTCCCTTAGTTTTTTGTTTATTGTATGGTTAAAAATTTTTTTTAATTTCCTCAAGTTTTTCCCTATTTGAGGTTGAAATTTCTCTTTATTTAACTTCATATTGTTTTTTAGCGGTCCATTTGAAGATTTGGTTGATGTCAGCCTGGAGTCTTGGGGGTCTTCGATGGAGGGCACTGTCATGGCAGTTCGAGCGTCATCCTCAAGGGGAAAACACAGAGCCCAGGGTTCATCTCTTTTCAGATTTAGGATGAGGAATGGGGTGGGTGGGGTACTGTGCCTTGAAACAGAGCTTTCATTGGCCCCTCAGACTTTACTCTGTTTACTTTCTTTTTTGTTCTATTTGTTGGGGGGGTTTTTGGGTCCATCCCCCAACTTTTCCTGTTTTTCCCTTTTTCCGCATTTTATGCCCATTAAACCCTGGTCGCAATTGTCGAAAGGGTTTCGCAAATTCTGTATACTACATCTGCATTTTTTTTATCCTCTAAAGCATCCAGGACCTTGTCTTTGTGGTCCAAATAGCTGGGACAGACAGGGGGTGACCACTCTAAACCCTGTTGCCCCGGGTTGTGTAATTGATGGGTATCTGGGGGGTTGGCGATTTTGTTCTCAGAACCCCTTTTAAAGGTTTTTTTTGAAAGGGATGTTGGGGCTTTTTTTGGTCTGTAGTTCTTTGCAATTTTCTTTACTGCCACCTGTGTAGAGGGGGGGCTATGTCTTTGTTTATCTGTAGTTCTTTGTTCCCTTTTTCCCCCCTGTGTAGAGTGGGGGGTATGTCTGTTGTAAAAAACAGACATGGCCCCCCCCAGTCGCAATTTAACTGAAAATACAGCCAAAAACACTAACATCCCATGCTGTGTCCCTGCTCCCTCTCCATAGAATGCTGAAGACCACACAGGGGGTTCTTGCAGTTTTTTATGAACACGGAGTTCCATGAGTCTGGGCCTGGGGGGGTGCATTGGAAATTGGGGATGTCATTAAAAAGCCTTTTTGGGAAATCTTGTGGTTCTGGAAATGTCAGAGATTTTTAAAATGACCAAATTTTTGGGGCTCGGTCATAAAAAAATTTATTTGAAATTTTCGACCCTTTGTCTGGTTAATGGTTCCTGAACAAATAGGGCGTATTGGGCTTTAGTATCTCTCCCCTTTCTTTCTTTTTCATCTGTGTGGGGCCCATTCCGTCCCGGGGGCCCAGTTTTGGATGTTGTTTACCCTTAGATTTTTGGGATGGAAGAAGTATTTTTTGGGTTTCCCTTTTAATTTCCTTTATGGTTTTTAAATTCTTCCTGAGATTCTTGTCTCCAAATGGAATTCCTTAAGCTTAAGTTCAATTTTGCTATTTCTCTGACCAGTTCCTCCCCTTTGTATTTCAGATATAATGGCCCCCCCTCAGCAGCTCTGTGATTCTTCGTCTTCGCCTGTACGGAGCGTCTCTCTCTTTCTAGTTTCATTTACTTTTTTTTTTTAATGGAATGTGCCTTAAACAGACCTCAATGCCACAGAGTTTTTTTTTCTAGACAAAAGGTTCGGATCCGTGTTGTTTAGGATATTTTCCCCACTTGTTTCATTTGGGACATGGTTGATTTTTTCCCAATTGTATGTTTTTGTTACTGAATTTGGGTTTTGTGAAGGCCCCGTCATAATTGTAAATTTTCTGGTCGGAGCTGGTCAGTCACTCATAAAATCTGTTTCCACTTGATTTTAGCATTTCTGTAAAACCCCATTTTCCCAGCTGTTTACCTCTTTTTTTTTTAACTGCCTCCTTATGCCCCCACACACTAAATCTGGTTCTTTCCCTCACTTCTAAAATGTGTTATACGCCCCTCCCCAACGAAAAGAAATCAGTGCCCCCCATTCTTCTCGACATTCAACAACTCAAAACTTTTCCCCTCCATCTTCTCGGTGAGTCCACTTCCCCCTGTAATGCCTTCCTCTTTTTTTTTCAATTTTAAATCCATTTGTTCCCCCGCTTTCTTGCCTTATCGACCTCGTTTTCACTCCCTCTTTATTCTCCTTTTCTCCTTCCTCCACATATAAAACTTCTACTTCAAAAAGCCTTTCTTACCCCCCTTTACTCGTCATTCCACCAATCACTCTTTCTCCCCCGCTGACCCCCTCCTATACTCAAAAAACCCGCTGCACCTCTACCCCCTCCTCCTCGACCTTCCCTCTTTCCTACCCTCCTTTCCCCCCTTATTTGTGATGATATTCTCTTTTTTACCCCCTCAACCTCTTACCTTAAAATAGCTGCCACTAAATAATGATCTGATTAAAACCTGTTGCCCCTCTAAAAACATGCAAACCCCGACGTCTACCCCTCAACCTTTTTTCTACTAAATATAGTACAACAAACTATCATCAAGCTCTATATCACATCTATATACTTATTTTTTTTTTTTTTTTTTTTTAAATACGTTTTCCTATTACCAGGGTGTCTTTCTATCGACAGTTGAAACCCTCCATTATCATTTACCCGACACCCCCAAAAACCCACTGGCCCCCTACAACAGGTTCACCTACTTTAGCATTTAAGTGCTCCTCAACAATTATTTTTTTTTGGTTCAAAGTTTCTTAAACACAAAATACTTTTGGAATAGATAAGGTGGACAGAGACAGTATTTTCCCCGAGAGGGAAAAGAAACAAAAGGGGCACAATTGAAAGGGTTTAAGACTCAGATGAGTCAAAAGGGGTGTTAGGGAAATATTTCCAAACCCTAGGTTGTTAGGAAGTGGAATAGTCTAGAAAGTGATGTGGGGGAGACAGGAACCATACATAGTTTTTAAAACAGGTATGATAAAGTTCATTAGGGAGGAGAGGGGACCCCGTAGCGGTCAGTGAAAAGGGGGGCCAGGGCGGGGTCTCGACCCTGCCCAAACCCCAAATAGATAGTACAAATAGGTGAGTACTCACTTAACACCTCCCAAAAACTCTCTCTTACTCCCTCTCTTTCCCAGGCGCATTTAAAACTTACTATTCCCCCTTTCAAAATTTACCTTTATTTTTAATCCACATAATTTCTAATTATACCTTATATTCCCCTTTTCTTTTTTCCCTAACTAATCATTTAATTTATCACCCTTCTTTCTTTCTCTAATCATCTCAGACACACCTGCCCTCAGACCCCACCTGCCCTCAGACACACCTGCCCTCAGGCACACCTGCCCTCAGACACACTGCCCTCAGACACACCTGCCCTCAGACACACCTGCCCTCAGACACACCTGCCCTCAGACACACCTGCCCTCAGCACACCTGCCCTCAGACACACCTCCTGCCCTCAGACACACCTGCCCTCAGAGCACACCTGACCTCAGACACACGTCTCCTCAGAACACCTGCCCTCAGACACACCTCCCCTCAGACACCCTCCCCCCTCAGACCCCCCTCCCCTCAGACACACCTGCCCTCAGGCACACCTGCCCTCGACACACCTCCCCTCAGACACCCTGCCCTCAGACACACCTCCCCTCGCCCCTGCCCTCAGACACACCTCCCCTCAGGCACACCTCCCCTCAGACCCCCTCCCCTCAGACACACCTCCCCTCAGACCCCCCTGCCCTCAGACACCTGCCCTGACACACCTGCCCTCGACACACCTGCCCTCAGACACCCTCCCCTCAGACACCCCGCCCTCAGACACCCCTGCCCCAGACACACCTGCCCTAACCCCTTTTACACTTGAACTACTGAATTTCTTTTACCTCCTTTACTTTTTTATTTTTGAGCTGGCATCCAGGGTTAGGGGGGAAGAATTTAAAATGTCCCCATGAAGATGAAAGAAAAATAAAAAAATAAGAACAATTAAGAGATTAGAAGATGACTGAGATGAGTGATCATACAGAGATTTATATGCACAACTGTACGTGTATTATGAACAAGAACTAAGCAGAAGTAGCAACATGTCCTGTGATCTTACGTACGTACGTCATAGAAAGAAAGGACACCAGCAACACTGTCATTAGGCAAAACAATTAATCTTCCGTCTCATTCACTTAGCAGGACGGTAGTACCTCCTGGGGGTTACTGTCTAACAACTTACTACCACAGGACAGTAGTACCTCCCTGGGTGGTTACTGTCTAACAACTTACTACCACAGGACAGTAGTACCTCCCTGGGTGGTTGCTGTCTAACAACTTACTACCACAGGACAGTAGTACCTCCTGGGTGGTTACTGTCTAACAACTTACTACCACAGGACAGTTATTACAAATAGAGATGCATTTGTAATAAACTGACTGTTTGGGATACTGAGTAAAATCTCATTTTTCAGATTTTATTATATTAAATATATATTATTAATATAAAAACATATAATCTGAAAAAAAACATATAATCTAATAATCTGTGTAAAAACATATATTTCACAATCATAGTACAATAAAATATCAAAAGCAAATCATAACTAGTGATGTGTCAGTCGTGCCAACTTCGTGTCACGCAGGACACTGCCATACCTCGTCATGATACCTTCCCCTTCCCTCCACTTGTTGTTTCACACACCATCCTGGGTTACACACACTCTCGTCCTATGGCCCACTCATGAACCTTCTCTATCCAATTGAAAACCGCCCCTCACCAAAACCAAAATTCTCACCAATCCAAACCCTTCTGATACACCCAAAACTGAAAACTCGGTTCCCAATCCCAAACTCTCATTAACACCCTTAAAACCCGGAACACTCCGTTAACAATCCCCGGGTTAACAATCCCCGGTTAACAATCTCGGTTAACAATCTCCGTAACAACCGTTAACAATTCCGGTTAACAATCCGTTAACAATCTCGGGTTAACAATCTCCGTTAACTCCGCCAATCTCGGTTAACAATCCCCGGGTTACCAATCTCCCAGTTAACAATCTCCGTTAAACAATCTCCGTTAACAATCTCCGGTTAACAATCTCCGGTTAAAATCTCCAGTTAACAGTCTCCGGGTACAGTCTCAGGTACAGTCTCAGGTACACGTCGCAGGTACTTTGTCGCAGGTACATAGTAGATCTTGCCCTTTCCCTCTCCCCTTGTTGTAGGCTATCACCAGCACCACACTGCATGAGTCTGCAACTCTACGCAGGTCTAATGGCGAACTCCAGTAGTATGTCAGTGAGCTGGTGGACTCTCCAGTGTTGATTGCGGAGTCTCGATGACACTGTCAGTCAAGCCCGGCCGCACAACATCAGGCCCTGATGACGTACCCCTGACTGCCGGCCGGTGAGGTAAATTACCTAACTATCATTGTTAGGTAGGAGGCCGTAACACCCCCCCACAAATGACCGACACACAAAGATTCAGGTACTACGTAATAAATTTTATCCCAAACAGTCATTTCCGGACAAAAAGACCCCGGACAGGCCCCATATTACAAATAAAGATGCATTTGTAATAAAGACTGTTTGGGATACTGATAAAATTCTTTTTTCAGATTTTTATTATATTAAATATATATTATTAATAAAAAAACATATAATCGAATAAAAACATATAATCTAATAATCTGTGTAAAAACATATATTTACACAATCATAGTAAATAAAATATCACAAGCAAATCTATACTTAGTGATGTGTCAAGTCGCTGCCAACTCGTGTCACGCAGGACACTGCCATACCTCGTCATGATACTCCTTCTCCACGTGTCCTCAGACCCCCTTATCTCTGTGTTACACACACCATCGCTCAGGGTCACCACGACACCTTCTCTGTGCCATATGGCACCCCCTGCATCATCAACCATTCTCTATTACAATCCTGTACAACGCGTTTGACCTACACCAAATACACGACAACTTGTGTCGGCCCCCGCCCAAAACTCTCTGCATACACCACTAAAACCCTGACACCGGTTAACAATCTCAGTTAACAACTCCGTTAACAATCTCGGTTAACAATCCCCGGTTAACAATCTCCGGTTAACAACTCCGTTAAAATCCCCGGGTTAAAATCCCAATTCCGGTTAACAACCCCGGTTACAATCTCCGGTTAACAATCTCCGGTTAACAATTCCAGTTAACAGTCCTCGGGTACAGTCTCAGGTACAGTCTCAGGTACATCGTCGCAGGTACATAGTAGATTCTGGTGACCCGCCTCCCCTTGTTGTAGGCTATCACCAGCACCACACTGCATGAGTCTGCAACTCTCACGCAGGTCTGACTGGCAACTCCAGTAGTATGTCAGTGAGCTGGTGGACTCTCCAGTGTTGAATAGGGGAGAGTCTCGATGACACTGTCAGTCAAGCCGGCCCGGCAGTCAAACATCAGGTCTGATGACGTAACCCTTGACTGCCGGCCGGTGAGGTAATTACCTAACTACCATTGTTAGGTAGGGCGTAACAACAGTAGTACCTCCCTGGGTGGTTACTGTCAAACAACTTACTACCACAGGACAGTAGTACCTCCCTGGGTGGTTGTTGTCTATCAACCTACTACCACAGGAGGTAGTACTCCCTGTGGTTGCTGTTTACCATCCACTACCACAGGACGTAGTACCTCCTGGGTGGTTGCTCTCTACCACCCTACTACCACAGGACGGAAACCTCCCGGGTGGTTATTGTCTACCAACCTACTAACACAGGACGGTAGTACCCGTGGGTGGTTGCTGTCTACCAACCTACTACCACAGGACGTAGTACCTCCTAGGCGGTTACTGTCTACCAACCATACCACAGGACGGTAGCACCTCCCTGGTGGTTGCTGTCTACCAACCTACTACTACAGGACTGTAGTACCTCCTGGGTTTGTCTCCCAACCTACTACCACAGGACGGTAGTACCTCCTGGGTGGTTGTTGTCTATCAACCATCCCACGGGAAAGGGAACCTCCTGGGGGTTGCTGTTCCCACCCTCCCCCC
>WNWK01038472.1:0-17919 GCA_009830355.1 Cherax destructor | reverse complement strand
AAGCCCGCCTGCCTTTTTTAAACCCCTTTCTAAATGTTACTTTGCTCACACTCCAACAGCATGTAAAATTTTAAAAAACCCATTTGTCCTTCACTTATTACACACCTGCTTGCGGGAAAACAACCCCCTCGCACAAAAAACCTCTTTTCCCCCCTCCTCCAACCTTTCCTGGGCCACCCCCCCCGCCCCCCCTAAGTTTATCACTGAGGTCATTCTTTTTCGCCCATTCTCTCTACATGTCCAACCCCCTCCCCCCTCACCCCCCTCTGGATAATAGTTTGGTAATCCTCCCTCCAGTTTCCAAAACCCCAAAATTTTTAAAATTTATATTCACACCACATTGACCTCAGCTTTGACATTCCACTGCCTCCACCCTTTCCCCGACATTCATCACCCATGCTTCCACCCATATAAGGTGGGATAACTATTTAACATTCCCTTTTATTCCATGGACAAAGTTTTTTATCTCCAAGACTCAGTCCCCTTTCACCCTTTTTTCCCCTCAAAAATTCATGATTCCCTCATCCTTCATAGACCCATCTGCTGACATTTTTATCCCAAATATCTGAATACACCTTCCAATTCCCCCTAATCTGATACCCAATCTTTCGTCCCCTAATTTTTTTGTTATCCTACACCATTTTCCCTATATTCACTTTCAATTTTCTTCTTTTACATCCCCAAATTCATCCACCAACCTCTGCAACCTCTTCAAAATCTCCCAAAAGACAGTGTTCAGCAAAGAAATTGACAACTCCATTTTTACATGGTCCACTTACAATTTAACCGTCAGAGGTTTTTTAGGGCAAACAATGTTCCCGAATCAATTTTCCCCATAAGAAAAAGGGAAATAAATTTAATCCGTCCACTAAAAAAGTAGTTAAAAAATAAAACTTTTTGACATTAAATAATAAAAATTTTAAAGAATAATACCAAATACACATGTAAATATTGAAAAAATGTACTTACATTTATTAAGGTTGTTGATGGGGAGAGGGGGAGGGGGGAGGGGGGGAGAAGGTGGAGTGTATAAGGTTAAGGGAACCCCTTCCATTAACACTGCAAGTACCAAGTTCTTTTCTGGGGTTACTGGCCTTTTCTTTGAATGCTACACCCCCGCATATGCAACCCCTGCATGAGCACCCCCTGCAGGGGAATTACTACACTCCCCCTTTTTTCATTGCCCTTGCTACACCCCCTGCATTCCCCCGCTTCCCACCCCTGCATCCGTACACCCCGCATCTTTGCACCCCTGCATCCTCACCTCCCTCCCTCCCTGCTAAACTCCCCTCTTTGTTTACCCCTCTTTTTGGGTTTTAAACTTTTGGGCCCAGGGTTTTAACTTCCCAAAAACAAAATTTGCTAACCCCCGCACTTTTTTCACCCCTGCAATTTTCCTTACCAAAAAAACTTGGAAATTTGGGAAAGTTTCCCTTTCCCCCCAAAATTCCTTAAAAAGAAAAAAAAATAAACTAAAAAATTTTAAAATAAATTTCCCCATTCTATGTCGTGGGTGGGGGGGGCCCCTCCTTGTAAAAAATAGCACACTGAGCCCCCGGGAGTGCGCCAGTGGCGCCAAGCGGAACGCCGGGTAAATGTTTAAACAAACATGAACACAAAAAATTTTTTTACGTTATAAATATGGGGTTATAAAAAATTTTAGATGATAGATCAAAACGGGGATTTTTGATTTTTTTTTTTAACCCCACCCTTTCCAACCCCCTCGCATTCACCTTAAAATCTATAAAAATTTTGAACAACCACGGTGACACCCCAAAATCCTTGTCTGGCCCCTTTTTCCGAGAAAAAACCCCCTCTCCCACACCTAACCGAGCCTCACTACCTCAAAAAGCTCTTCACGTTTCAGTAACCTACCTCCTATTCCATACACCCAACATTCCAAATTCCCCCCTATCCCCCTATCATACTTTTTCCAAACCAAAAATGCCAAAAACCTTTTTACCTTCAAAAAAACCTCCATACATTTTCCCCTTATAAACAACTTTTTCCCCAAATTTTTTGCATTTTTTTCCTTTGCCTTTATCAAAAAAAATCACCCTTCCAGTCCCGGGTCCTTTCCCTTTTTCCATAAGAAAATAAAGCCCCGGGAGCCCCCTTGGGAGAACCGGGGAACGCCCCGGCCCTTGTGACCAGGCCCCTGGGCCGGCCTGATCAACCAGGTTGTTACTGCTGGCCGCACGCAGTCCAACGTACAACCACAGCCCGGCTGATCAGGACCACTTGAGGTGCTTGTCCAGGCCTGCTTGAAGACAGCCAGGCTTGTTGGTAATCCCCCACGAATGCTGGAGGCAGTTGAAAATCTGGGCCCTCACACTTATTGTGTTGTCCTCAACGTGCTAGTGGCACCCTGCTCTTCATTGGGGATGTTACACGCCTGCCGAGCTTTTGCTTTCTCAGGAGGATTTTTCTGTGAGAGTTTGCAATAAGTCCTCAAAATTTTCCATGTGTATATAATAATGATCTCTCCCGCCTGCTCTAGAGAGTACAGGTTTAGGAACTTCAAGCGTTCCCAGTAGTTGAGGTGGTTTATCGCACTTATGCGTGCGGTGAAGTTCTCTGCACATTCAAGGTCAGCAATTTCACCCGCCTTGAAAGGGCAGTTAGTGTGCAGCAATATTCCAGCCTAGATAGAACAAGCGATCTGTAAGTGTCAACATGGGCTTGGCATCCCTGGTTTTGAAGGTTCTCATTATCCATCCTGTCATTTTTCGAGCAGATGCAATTGCTACATTGTTATGGTCCTTGAAGGTGAGATCCTCTGACAGGATCACCCCAGGTCTTTGACATTAGTTTTTCGCTCTATTGTGTGGTTGGAATTAGTTTTGTACTCCGATGAGATTTTAATTTCTTCACGTTTCCGTATCTGAGTAATTGAAATTTCTCATCATTGAACTTCATATTGTTTTCTGCAGCCCATTTAAAGATTTGGTTTATGTCTGCTTGAGTCTTGCAGTGTCTTCAACGGTGGACACTGTCATACAGATTCGGTGTCATCTGCAAAGGAAGACACAGCACTGTGGCTTATATCCCTGTCAATGTCTGATATGAGGATGAGGAATAGGATGGGAGCAAGTACTGTGCCTTGTGGAACAGAGCTTTCACAGTAGCTGCCTCAGACTTTACTCTGTTGACTACTACTTTTGTGTTCTATGTGTTAGGAAATTATAGATCCATCTACCAACTTTTCCTGTTATTCCTTTATCATGCATTTTGTGTGCTATTACAACCATGGTCACACTTGTCAAAGGCTTTTCCAAAATCTGTGTATATAACATCTGCATTCTGTTTATCTTCTAGAGCATCCAGGACCTTGTCATAGTGGTCCAGTAGTTGGGACAGACAGGAGCGCCTGCTTAAACCCATGCTGTCCTGGGTAGGGAAATTTTTGGGTATCAAGATGGTGCAAACTTGTTCTTAGAACCCTTTCAAAGATTTTTATGATATGGGACGCAGCAATTGGTCTGTAGTTCTTTGTTATTGCTTTACTGCCCCTTTGTGAGCGGGGCTATGTCTGTTGTTTTTAGTAGCTCGGGGCGATCCAGTGTCCATGCCCCTCCATAGGATGTTAAAAGCATGTGATAGGGGCTTGCAGCTCTTGATGAACACGGAGTTCCATGAGTCTGGGCCTGGAGCGGAGTGCATGGGCATGTCATTTATTGCCTTTTCGGTCTTGGCTCGTGATGATGTCAGAAAGGATGCGCTGTCAAGTTCTTGCAGTCTCATAAAAAAACATTTAGGTTTTCGATTTTCAGTCTGGTTAGTGGCTCGCTCTAGACTGAGTCATACTGGGATTTAAGTAACTCCCATTTCCTTTCTGTCATCTGCGTAGGGGCCCATCCGTTTAAGTAGGGGCCCAATACTGGCTTGTTGTTCTCGACTTTGATTTTTGCATAGGAAAAGAAATACTTAGGTTTCTTTCAATTTCATTTATGGCTCTTAGTTCTTCCCGTGTCTCTTGATTCCTATAAGATTCCTTTAATTTTAATTCGATGTTTGCTATTTCTCTGACTAGTGTCTCCCTACGTATTTCAGAGATATTGGCCTCCTGTAGCCGCTCCTTATTCTGTGCCTTCGCCTGATAGGAGCGCCTCTTTTAGTTTGCATCTTCTCCTCCTTTTCCTTAAGGGAATTTGCCTTGAGCAAACCTCAAGTACCACAGAGTTAATTTGTTCTAGACATAGGTTGGGATCCGTGATGCTTAGGCAATCTTCCCAGTTTATATAATTTAGGACTTGGTTTACTTGGTTCCACCTTATGTTTTTGTTATTGAAGTTGAATTTGGAGAAAGCTCCTCACGGCTGATCACATTTTGTTGATCTGGGGCTCCCGCATGCATGTCTGGACCTCTATTATGTTGTGATCTGAGTATATTGTTTTTGATATGATGACATTTCGTATCAGATCATCATTGTTGTGAAGATGAGGTCCAGCGTATTCTCTAATCTTGTGGGCTCTACTATTTGCTGGTTTAAGGGTAACTTGGTGCAGATTTAAAAGTTCATGCATGTGTGAATTTTCATCTGAGCTGCCTCCTGGTTATCTCTGCTACCACATTGTTTGCAATGTTCCTCCATTTTAGGTGCCTGAGGTTGAAATCCCCCAGTAGCAAGATGTTGGGGGCAGGAGCTGGAAGATTTTCCAGACAGTGGTCAATTTTCAGAAGCTGTTCCTGGAATTGTTGGGACGTTGCATCTGGGGGCTTGTAGACAACCACGATGACCAGGTTTTGATTCTCGACCTTTATTGCTAATACTTCAACTACATCATTTGAGGCATTTAGTAGTTCTGAACATATAAGTGACTCTGTGATATACAGGCCAACCCCCTTTTGCCTGCAAGCCTATGCACAGTGGCATGTATATTCACTACTTTTCTTATCATGCTTCCTCTGTCAAGAAAAGTGTTCTTATTTCCTCTTTCTCTGTGCTCTCCGCATTTATGATCCTCAGTTCCTTGAAGCAGAAATTTCCACTCTTCATAATTCATTTTCCCGTCTTTGCTACCCTTCCTATTTCATAGACTCTGCCTTCTCTCATGCCCAACGGACTTTCTTCTCTCCTAAACCTCTACTCCTGGGAACTCTCCTGTACTCTGCCTTCCCTACATCTCTGGTCTCTCTAATCTCAACAACTCTCTCCGTTCCTTAGACATCAAACTTACCTTTCGCCAGACTAACACTCTTCGCACTAATCTAGTTCATACCTCCCTCCTTCTATAGATTCTTCTGGTGTCTACTCTATTTCTTGTTCCTGTCCTCTTCAGTACTTTGGTGAAACTGGCCGATCTCTTTCTGACAGACTTAGGGAGCACAAAAATAGTGTTAGACTTGCCGACACCAATAATGCTCTTTTCTGTCATGTCAGAGATCACAGTCATCTTATTGACTGGTCTTCTGCTAAAACTGTTTACCCTACGTCCAACTTTCACAGTCGCCGTCTGGTTGAATCCTCCCTTATTCACAACTTTCCCTGTATGAATCTTAGCCCTGGCTTTGTCTCTGTAGATGCTTTCCTTTTCCATTACATTGTTAAATGCTCCAAACTTCAGAACACCCATGACATAACCTGATTCCTTCCTTTCTATATCTTTTCCTTCACCTCTTTCTTCTTTCTCCTCTAGGTTTCTTTATTTTGCCTTGTATTTGTCCTTCTTTATTTTATTTTCATTATTCCCCTCTGTGTTCTTGTCTTTACCCCATGCGGGCCGCCAGCATTTTGCAGTTCTCCTCTTTCCTAGAATATGACTGACTCCACTACTACTACTTCCACTACCACTACTTCTTCCACTACCTCTACTACTTCCACTATTACTCCTCCACCACTTTCTTGTGCCCTCCCTGTCTGCTGGCCTATAAATACCCCTTCTACCTGTCCTTTGTTAGTGTGACTTTGTAAATTGTCCAAGTCGGACCGAAACGTTGTCGTAAGCTCCTCTCTTCTATGTGCGAGTTAGGTGTGTACTGCTCAGTCTGTCTGTTTGTACCATCTCGTTTCTGTGGATGGTTGACAGCAATGTCATGTCCCGTTTATCATGCCATGTCAGTGCCATAATGTCATTGGCATGAAACGCTTCACTACACTTCCTCTAGTGAACTTTGGCATGTGTTTTCTATTTCTTCTCACTGTTCCACATACAGTGGACCCTCGGTTAACGAATACCGGAAATCATACAATTATGTAAGTATAATATTGTAAATAGACTAACCTACGTGACATTATTTCTTAAGGAAGTAAATTCGTTCGTAATGGCACTTGAGCAGGCTTCTGGGATGAAGTTTTTCGTTAACCGAGGGTCCACTGTATATCAGTATTGTTCACACATAGGAAATCAGCAAGCATAGGGCTTGTATACCAGTTGTCTGTGAACAATGTATGGCCCTTGCCAAGGTATTACAATATTAGTTACGAGAGCTATGGCAAAACCCGATTACTCGGCCTGTTACTCTAGGGATACTGCTCTCATAACCAACACTGCAATACCGTAAAAATATAATAAAGGGTTTTTGTCCGGGTATAATAAATACAGACACATTAATTTATAAATACAGTGGACCCCGGTTTTCGTGATTTTTCGTTCCAGAATGCTGTTCATGCCATTACTAAACAAATTTATTCCCATAAGGAAAAATGTTAGGTAGACTAGTCCTTTTAGACCCCCAAAAATAGACTTACAAAAGTTTTTAAAAAATACACTTACATAGAAGGGCTGAGCTGAGCATCACGAACACCAGGGGTCCACTGTACAGGTCTCCCTTGACATTCGTGAGGGTTAGGGATCAAGAGCCTCGCGAATGTTCAAAATCGCGAATGTTTGGTGCCCCAATATATTGCAGGGAAATATAATATAATAACATTTACTTAGCCTAACAATACTGCTTCCTAACCTATTGAACCATGAACACTCATAAAACACATGAAAACATTGTAAAATATTGTACAATATACATACATGTTATAGTGACATGGGCTGCGTGGAGGGAGGCCTGTAATAGTATAATTATACAATATTTTATAGTGTTGTGAAGCGTCATGGGAAATCACAAGTTACTGAGACACTGCTGCTTCTCCCACTGCGTAGCTCTGCCCACTTTATAATGATGCCAAATGCTGAATTATATACGTATATTAGAAAAAAAGGTACCTAGGGACTGGCAGAGAGCGTGTATTGTTCCTTTGTATAAAGGCAAAGGGGACAAAAGAGTGTGCAAAAATTATAGGGGAATAAGTCTGTTGAGTATACCAGGTAAAGTGTATGGTTGAGTTATTATTGAAAGAATTAAGAGTAAGATGAGAGCAGAATAGCAGATGAACAAGGTGTTTAGGAAAGGTAGGGGGTGTGTAGACCAAGTGTTTGCAGTAAAACATATAGGTGAACAGTATTTGGATAAAGGTAAAGAGGTTTTTGTGGCATTTAGGATTTGGAAAAGGCGTATGATAGGGTGGATAGGGGGCAATGTGGCAGATGTTGCAGGTGTATGGAATAGGAGGTAGGTTACTGAAGCAATGAAGAGCTTTATGAGGATAGTGAGGCTCAGGTTAGAGTGTGTAGGAGAGAGGGAGATTATTTCTGGTAAAAGTAGGCCTTAGACAAGGATGTGTGATGTCACCGTGGTTGTTCAATATATTTATAGATGGGGTTGTAAGAGAAGTGAATGCGAGGGTCTTGGCAAGAGGTGTGGGGTTAAAAGACAAAGAATCAAATACAAAGTGGGAGTTGTCACAGTTGCTTTTTGCTGACGACACGTGCTTTTGGGAGATTCTAAGAGAAGTTGCAGAGGTTGGTGGATGAATTTGAAGGTATGTAAAGAAGAAAATTGAAAGTGAATATAGGAAAGAGAAGGTGATGAGATAACAAAAGATTAGGTGACGAAAGATTGAGGAGAGAGTATGGAGGAGGTGAATGTATTCAGATATTTGGGAGGGACATGTCAGCAGATGGGTCTATGAAGGATGAGGTGAATCATAGAATTGATGAGGGAAAAGGGTGAGTGGTGCACTTTGAGTCTGTGGAGAAAAGAATTTGTCCATGGAAGTAAAGAGGGAAATGTATGAGAAGATAGTTATACCAACACTCTTATATGGGTGAAGCATGGGTGATGAATGTCGCAACGAGGAGAAGGCTGGAGGCAGTGGAGATGTCATGTATGAGGTCAATGTGTGTGTGAATATGATGCAGAGAATTGAGTTTTGAAATTAGGAGGATGTGCGGATTACAAAACTATTATCCAGAGGGCTGAGGAGGGTTGTTGAGGTGGTTCGGCATTAGGAAAAATGGAATGAAACAGAATGACTTCGAGAGTGTATAAATCTGCAGTGGAGGGAAGGCGGGGTAGGGGGCGCCTAGGAAAGGTTGGAGGGAGGGGAAAAGAGGTTTTGTGTGGGGGCTTTGGATTTCCAGCAAGCATCGTTGGGATTTGATAGAGGAATGGAGACAAATGGTTTTTAATACTTGACGTGCTGTTGGAGTGGAGAAAGTAACATTTTGGGAAAGGGGTTCGGGAAACGGGAGGCCGGACTGAGTCCTGGAGATGGGGGCAGGTCGACCGGGAAGGGGGGCGAAGTTTCAGTTTTATAACGTATAAAAACCCCTCTCAAAAAATGATGGGGGAATGTTTGAAATTTTTTTTTTGGGCCCCCTGTTTGGGGGAATCGCATTTTTAAAAAAAAAAAAAAAAAAAAAAATAAAATAAAAAAAAAATGAAACCCAACTTTAACTTTTTTTAATTTGTATAACTCATATATTAAGAAAAAAAAGGCCAAATGAATGATATAGCCATAAAGAGGGGGGAGAAGAAAAGCCCCACTGGTGTTTACATCGGGGTAAATCCCTTAAATCCCCTTTTGTCAAAAAAAATGCAAAAATAGCAATTTTTTTAGAATATTAAAAATTTTATAAAAATTGATCTGGTCATTTTAAATGTCACCCGGGTATTTGGTAGCTGACTTTTTAAACTCCACAGAAATTATTATTAATTATTATTATTATTATTATTTTTTTTTTCCCTACAATATATTGTGGGGAAATGATAATATTAAAAATTAATAATAATAATAATAATAATTTATTAATCATTGCTGTAAGTCCCCTCTAAATGTCAGCTACCAAATACTGATGACTTTTAAAAGATCCAGATAAATTATTATAAAATATTATTTTTCCCAAAAATAATAAATGTAATTTTGCATTTGTTCTTTTGAAAAGGGTGATTTGGAAAATGTTTACCCTGATGAAAACATCTCTTGGTGGGTCCCTGCTTCTCTCCCCCCTCCTTAATATGGCTTTCGGGGGGGGCCCCGTTTCGGGTTTCGTCTTTCGGCTTTCCGTTCATCGGCGATTCAAATTATGCCCAAAACTTTTGTATAAGGCGCCTTTCAGATGCGGCGCGCCCACCCTTTTTGTTTCATTTTCCGTGAGCCATCTCTCTATTATGTAATCATCACTCTTGGGCACTTTAAAAATGCCCAAATTTTTACGTAAATATAGACTTTTTCATTAATCCATCTAGATATATTCTTCAAAATTATAGAAAAAAACATAGCATATAAACATGCTGTTTATATGCTATGGTGTTCCGGGCGGGGGGAAAACTTTACGTAATATTAATAATAATAACTCTTGGGCAAAATTAAATGTCTTTTTAAAAATTTAATATGACATTTTCATTAATCCATCTATGATTTTTTTTTTAAAAATTTATATAAGAAAATTTACATAGCATATAAACATGCTGTTTATATGCTATGGTGTTCCGGGGAGGAGGGAAAACATTACGTAATTTTAAATTAATAATCACTTTTGGGGGCACTTTAAACCCCTTAAACTGTCCACACTAAAATATACTTTCCTTCCGAAAGTGCCCGAAAAAAAATAAACAAATCTTTTTTTTCTAAAAATGAAGAGCAAAATTTTTATAAATAGGATAGGCAAAAAAACATTTTAGGGCCAGTACTTCCGAGATATAAGCCCGGAAGTTGGTGCTAAATGATGTGGTGTCGGAAAAAATGGAGTTTTTTTGGCTTGCAAAAACAAAAAACTTTATCTTTTTTTTTCCTTTTTTTTCCATTTTCTGTTTTTTTCACCCTATGATAATAATTTTTTGATGCAGATCTATTCTTTTCCCTTGGGCCAATTCTTGTTTAGACACAAATATTTGTTACTGAATTAGTAATCATACTGTCACAAACACACATGTTCACACTGATAAATAAATTTGTACACCTGGTTCAATCACTTACTATTGTTTACAAAATATATACAAGGTATTTACAGGTCCCATTTTGTTTTTAAATTCCACCACTGTATGATATGAAGAAGCATGGGTTCATACAGAGTGCCACCCACATTGCTGACACATGAATCGGTTCCCTTTCCCCGGGGGACTTTTGTACTGTAAGCACACACAAACACTTTTTTTGAAAGTACTTTTTTCTTTGGAGTAGATGGTAATGGTATCAGGCAGTGACAGTTAGGGGTAATTCTTTGGGGACTTCCCCTCTGGTTGTGGAGTGACAGGTCGCTGTTGTGGAGGACAGGTCGTTTTTGTGGGGTGACAGGTGGGTGTGGAGTGGCAGGTATGGTGTTTACCATACTTTCTCCTATCTTGCGTGACATTTGGGGGGAATTCTGCATTCGTTGTCGCTTCCCAGTCTTTATTTCATACATGGAAGGGGGGTTTAGATTGAAGTTCCACAAAGGGGGAAAAAAACTTTTATATACCACTTGCGACTTCGCCCAAAACAACAAAGCCCATCATCATGTCACACTTGTCGACTAGTCGATATTGTTTGTATAGTCGATGACAACAGCTGGCTTTTCAATAGGTTGATTCGGCGTGCTCATTCTGTCTGTTTGTACCATCTCGTTTCTGTGGATGGTTGGAAACAATGTTATCCCTTTGTCATGCCATGACAGTGCCATGATGTCATTGGCATGAAAAAGCCTGCACTACACTTCCTCCAGTGAACTTTGGCATGTGTTTTCTATTTCTTCTCACTGTTCCACATATATCAGTATTGTTCACACGTAGGGAAAACAGCAAGCATAGGGCTTGTGTAAAAGTTGTCTGTGAACAATGTAGGCCCTTTTAAAAGGGATGGCTGCATCATCTTGCGAACATCACCAAAAAACCCAACATGCGCCTGGTATCATCAAACGTATTTTTACCTGTGTAGATAATGACATCCCAAAACAAGACCAGTCTCACAAAATCACACATAACAAACAGTTTTATACCAAAACGAAAGTTTTCTTGGTATATATTGTTTGGGAAAGACAATCGTCCCGAAAAGAATCAAAAGGGCCATCAACAACAATGTTCTTGAATGGATAAAAGTAGGCACTGAATTTTTTCTTGAGATACATAAACAATTTTCCCCCATTTTGTAGAGGGGGTCATTTCGGTTTGGTGTATTCCCATCTGAAAGGGGCAACATTCTCAGCAACAGAAGGGAAACTGTTGCAGGGGAAAGGGGGTCTCGGAAGACTGGAGTGCTAATGAAGTGGTCTGTGGACCCGTAGTTTGCTATATTGTTCTTATATGTGTGGCATAAGCATGACAGTGCCAAGGAATAAATACATTTCAGCCACAGTTGTATCTTTCCACCTGCAGCCGGGGGGATTCTGAAAAAAATGCATGGTCCATTGTATACTGGTAGTACAGGTTGGTCTGAGTAACAATCAGGTTCAAATTTGGGTCATCAAAGTATAGTTGAAAATAGTCTAACTCTGTGATTTATTTGTGATGGGGCAAGGGGGCATGATGCCACCCACTGCCATCAAAATTGAAAGGGTGTGGCATGAATGGTGTATGTTCAGTCCCCTTCCATTCACGATCAGTAACCCGGGTGGACCTGTGGCATGGGACGTGGGGGGGCAGGAGGGGCAGGGTGGGGCCCGCACATGATTGAGAGGGTGCCTCGTGGTCCTTTTTCTGTCCCACCCGCCAAGAGGTCCGGGCAAAATGCCACCCACCACCTCTTCCCCCATCCCAGCATACTCTCCTTCATTATCACTTTCACTATCAGTGGCTGGGGTTTTTGGGTCGTGGGAAATGCCCCCGACCCTTGCCTCTGACTCTATGGACACTGCCTGAACGGGTAATAGCCCAAAAACGTTTTTCTGGGGGAAAAATGAAAAATCACTTTTCACCGGAATCGCTATGGGCATAAAATTGATTTCATCATGTACTTATATCACCTTCACTATTGTCATATCATAACACATGGAAAATGCTAATTTTTCCCCTTTGGGGGCTGCCTTTTGGGGAGTAACACTAGAAACCCCAGAGGTGCTGGGGTGAGGGGCTGTGGCCCACTGGCCCACCCCGATGTGCTGGGCTGAGGGGCTGGTATGGCCACACTGTCCCCCACTGGCCACCCCAGAGGTATGGGCTGAGGGTCATCTGGGTTGTCATCAAGTTTCACTAATTCCTTGATTATTATGGCTATATCCGTCAAACCACTAAGCTCCCCCGTTCTCATCACTTTCCAAGAATAGTGGGTGTTAATACGACGAGGCGTGAGGAATCACGGGGGTGTGCCATGATGTTGACCCAAGATGGAGCTGAAACTCTGGGGCTACCATGCGGACCCTGGTGTCCCCGTTTTTTTTTCATACTGCGCACACTGAGGGCGAAACCCCATTCTTCATGCCCCAGGCGACCAGGCCTATTGCACTAAATTTGAACGAATGTAAAATAAAACGTAGATATACTCGGTCACTTTCGCGAGTGAACGTATATCTACGTGTGGACAGTTTAAGGGTTAAATGTCTTTTTTTACTTTTAAATTATAGACATTTTCATTAATTCATCTATCATATTTTCTTCAAAAAAATTTTTAAAAAACGTTCCCTTTAGATATAAACATGATATACACCCACAGAATAAAAATTGACAAATATGATTTTTGGGTTCAAAAAAACATTTTGTAGAATTTTGGAAGAATTACGTTTTCTTTTAGTCAAACATTGGGGGATAACTGTAAAAAAATATTCCTTTCATATCCCTTCACTCTAAAATGGTACCTCGACTTAATATTAACTGTCAGAGAGGGCAATTTTTATAGTAAACAATTTAAAATAATTTTCCCCATAAGAAATAATGGAAATAAATTTAATGGCCCAAGACTTCCAAAAGTAGTTAAACAAATATTTTTGAACTTTTTGACATTAAAAAATAAAACAATTTAATGAATACCTAAATGCACATAAAAATTGTACAATAACATGTCACTTACATTTTTTGAAGAGTTGTTGATGGTGGAGGATGGGAGGAGGAGGAAAAGGGGGATAGTATCGTGTTTGGAAGGGGGAACCCCTTCCATTAACACTGCAGGTACCAAGTTCTTTTCTGGGGTTTTCTGGCCTTTTTCTTGAATGCTACACTCCCTGCATGAATGCTACACTCCCTGCATGAATGCTACACTCCTGCATGAATGTTACACTCCCTGCATGCCTACTACACTCCCTGCATCCCCCACTCCCGCATCCTTGCCCCTCCCTGCATCCTGCCACACTCCCCAAACCTTGCTTTCACTCCCTATCCCTTGCTACACTCCCCGCATCCCCTTTCCACCCCTGCATCCTTGCTACACTTTTTTGCATCCTTTTACACTCCCTGCATCCTGCTACACTCGCATCCTTGCTACACTCCCTGCATCCTACACTCCCCGCATCCTTGCTACACCCCCGCATCCTTGCACACTCCCCGAGCCCGTTAACTTTTCCCCCCAACTCCCTGCATGAAGCCTTAACTCCCCCATTCTTTACCCAGGCTTGGAAAAAGGGGCCTTGGGGCCCATGGCAGGCTTATTTAGCAGTTGCAAGCACTAAAAACAGGAATAATGACAATATACTGGATGAATGCCGTGGGGGGGTGGGTGGTCGCTCTCACTTTTAAACAATAGCACACTGACGTCCCTGGAGGGGCGCTCAGCTGGGCGCCAGGGCACGCCCCGGACGAATGTCGTTACACGAAGCAAACACGTTTCCAACCCCCCTTTTCGTTATAAATATCGGTACTGAAAAAACGAAGATGACAGCATTGTACCACGGGAAAAGACTGAAGTGGTACCCCGTTTACTAAAATTTTTTTTATTCCAGAATGCTGTTCATGCCATTACCAAACGAATTTTTCCCTTTAAAAAATGTTGTAAAATAGGGCTTTGGGCCTTTTAGACCCCCAAAATTACAATTTTCAAAAGCATTTAAAAAAAACTTTACAAAAATATTTGGGGACCATCGTAAACCGGGAAAATGCTAGTATAGTTATTCAAGACTTTTTGGGTTTAGCACTTTTTTATTAAAAGATAATAATAATGGTAATACTATCAAAAACTCTAAAAAAAGTGTAAATGTAGTGAGAATGGGAGGTTGTTTGTTTATTTTGTACTAACTTGACAAAAATGAAGAGTATTTGTATTGTGAGGTAATTATTATTATAAAAAAATTATTTTGAGGTAAAAGTCTCACAAAAATCTTAAAACGTATGTGAATGAACTAAAAGTGGACACTTTTTAATCGATTCATTTCGCCTGACCGAGGATCGCCCACTACCTGTTCAGTTTGTTTTTTTACCTTGTCTAAACTCCGATCTCGGCCCCTCTCCACTTTTCGCCACCAGTTGGTTTCACTGACTATGGGGCTGTAGTTGTGATAAAAAAAAGGAGTCAAGCCTTCTAATCTTTAGAAATTTTTTAAACCAGTGAACTGATTTTTTTATCCTGTGTCTACGCATATTTGCTATTATGAAATTTCCATGAACGTATTTGGTATACCTGAATGAACAAATAACAAGGTATATGTTGATCGCTGAGTACCAAAATACAGTTACAATAGCACATTTGTAGGGGAACCCAGGATAACCCAAGAGTGACCCCTAATTGTGGTTCAGGGGTCGAAAATTAGCCCTGGCCCCCTTCACTGACCGTCTGGTCCTCTCTCCCCGCTCCATTCTTTACCCTACCCGTTAAAGCAATGGTTCCTGCCCCACTACATCACTTCAGACTAACACTTCCACTATTTGGCTGAAGAAATGTTCCAACATCCCTTTGACTCATCTGAGTCTTCAACTAACACTCTTGCTAGGGAGCTAATGCTGTGGGGATTGCAAGTTAAAAACCTATGATAATTTATCACTCAGAGAATCCTAGGGCCCTAAAGAACTATGCAAAGGTAGCCTCCTGTTTATTATAAATCCAATTAAAAGCTTGGATGACTACTGATCTTTTTCATAAATTGCTCACAGACTATTTTAAGCCAATGTTAATACTTTAAGGTCAGTAATAAGTGTACTTGTGTATCTTACTTTTTATTGTGTTTTTTAATGCCTAGTGCTCATTACTAACTTAATATAAGTTAATGCTTGTTGTCGGCCTTTATATGCATTTAGAAGTGGAAAAATAGCTCTGCTTTTCGGGCGATGTCGCTTTAAGGCACAGCCTGGAACCCAACCTGCCGTATAAGTGGGGCCCTACTGTAAATGATTTTGATTAGTTTTATGATGAAAACGACCTTGATATTGAGCTAAAGAGGAGAAATGTTCGATTCAGAAATGTTCAAGAGTAAACAAATCACGCCACGCGTCCAATACACATCAATTGGTGAGTCTAATATTCTTTCACAAGTGCACTGATATCATTTATACCATTTTTACAATAATGCAATAGTCTGCATAACGTAAATCTTCTATTTTTTATGGAATAAAAATCAAAATAGAAAGCAAAAGTAATATAAAGAGGGGCCTAAAGACATGACTAATGAACAGATAACATCTTATTTTAGTGCCAGAAATGTCTGCATTGTTTATTCTAGACCCTATTTTGAAATTGACAATTTTTTTATTTTGCATGAAATTGGCCAAATTGCCAATTTCTGATCACTTTTAATGGGTAGTTGAAATCGATAAATTAGTGGTTTTTGTACTCAATCGATAGAACAAATGGAGTTCTAAAGAAATATCTATGAGTTTGTCAACTGGAACAATGGAATTTACCGAAAATAGGGCTCAAAGTCGGCAAAATTGCCAATGCATATATATTGCTGGAGATCACTAACTTGCTGAGAGCGTATTTCGTGAGTTTTCAATCAAATTTCAAACTTTTGGTCTTACCATCGGGAAACGATTTCTATCATTTCATAAGAAAAATAATTTATTTATTTTTTTTAAATTTTACGACAACAGAAGAGCACTCAGGATTGAGGGTTGTGAATAAAGGGTTAAGTACTGAAATAGTACTCAAATAGTCACTCACACCAACAGGTGAACATTTTCACCTGCCTTGTTCATTTACCATTGTCTATAAATATATAAGGCATTTATAGGTCCTAGCAATGTTTTAGACATTCTTTAGTACAAGTGGGACCCCAGTATCGTAATTAATCTGCTCCAGGAGCTAGTACTTCACAAAGTTTGAATTCAACCATTATTTCCCATAAGAAATAATGTAAATACAATTAATCCGTTCCACAAAAAATATTCACATATAAAATAATTAAAACAATATATATATATATACATTTACTTACCTTTATTGAAGAGTTGCAGGCATCTGGAAGATAGAGTAATGAGTAATGAGGGTCTTTTGGGCATTTTCTTCCAAAACAGGCCTGTTTCATCACAATTAAACACTTGTTTGGGAGGAATTCTTCAGCCTCTACGAAGGGAAATCCCCACTCCCTGCATGCCCTACACTCGTGCATGCCTGCTACACTCCCTGCATGCCTGCTACACCCCTGCATGCCTCCTACACTCCCTGCATGCCTCACACTCCCTGCATGCCTCCTACACTCCCCCGCATGCCTGCTACACCCCTGCATGCCCACATCCCTGCATGAATACTACACTCCCTGCATGAATGTACACCCCTGCATGCCGCTACACTCCCTGCATGCCTGCTACACTCCCTGCATGTCTGCTACACTCCCTGCATGAAAGCTACACTCCCTGCATGCCTGCTAAACTCCCTGCTGCCTGGACTCCCTGCATGAATATACACTCCCTGCATGAATGCTAGCACTCCCTGATGCCTGCTACACTCCTGCATGCTGGGCACCCCCTGCAGTGCCACACTCCCTGCATGCCTGACACTCCCTGCATGTCTGCTACACTCCCTGCATGAAAGCCACTCCCTGCATGCCTGCTAAACTCCCTGCATCAATGCTAAACTCCCCGCATCAAGCTACACCCTGCATGCCTGTACACTCCCTGCATGCCTGCTCACCCCTGCATGCCTGCACACTCCCTCATGAATGCTACCACAGGGGTGCCACTAGGAAGCTTTTTTGACCCATGGTGACTTATTTCACAGTGACAATCACTAAAGCACCAAAACCACCAAATGTAGTGTGAATGTTTGAAAGAGCGCGCCTAGGTAATGTTCCTCAATGGTAAACAACGCCACTGGCGGCGTCCTGCGCTCCCGCAGGCGCAAGCAGGCGGACAGGTCTAATACGTTACTGAAACACGAGCGGTTTTACGATTTCTCGGTCGTAAAAAGCTTACGAAACACGATGTTTACGAAGTAAGAACCCAAACCTCGGGGTCCACTGTACAGTGAACCCCGGTGTTCACGGCAAGTCAGTGCTCGGCCAAATCGGTATTCGACGTTTTTTTCAATATTTTTGACTCGGCATTAGGGCGGCCACTGGAGCTCGACGAGCAGGCTATCCGTCCCGAACGCGACGCATGTGGCCGGCCCAGCTGGGCGCCCAGGCACTCAGTGTGTTATTGTTTACAAGCGAGTGAACACTACCCACGCACCACCCACGCATTCACATTCCATATACAGTGGTACCTCGACTTTACAGAGTATCTTTACGTTATTTTCGATAACCGATATTTATAACGTAAGAAATTTGATTGTGACTTACGATGTTTGTTCCTACCGACATTCGTACCGA
>WNWK01038471.1:0-17920 GCA_009830355.1 Cherax destructor | reverse complement strand
TTTAAAGGGAAAGGAGGAAAGATGCAAACTAAAAAAGAGAGGCACCCCCTATACAGGCAAGGAAAAGAAAAACGGGCGGCTACAGGAGGCCAATATCTCTGAAAACGTGGGAGCCCTAGTCAGGAAATAGCAAACATCAATTAAAACAAAAAAGGAATTTCAGGAATCAAGGACCGGGAAGAAAAAAAGCCATAAATGAAATTGAAAAAAACCAAGTATTTTTTTTCCCTTGCAAAATCAAAGTCAGAAAACAACCAGTATTGTTTTAAAAGGGGATGGGTCCCACAGATGACAGAAAAATAGTATTACTTAAATCCCAGTATGCCCAGTCTTTGGAACAAACAGAAAATCAAAACCAAAATGATTTTTTAAGATGCCACAGAACTTGACAGCCCAACCTTTTCTGCATCACCACGACCAAATATTTAAAAAAGGCAAAAAAGCATCCCCATACTCCCCAGGCCCGACTCATAACTCTTTTCAAGAACTGCAAAAGCCCCTATCCATGCAACACCCTTGGAGAGGGGCGGACACTGGGATCGTCCCACTACTAAAAACAACGACATAGCCCCGCCCCAAAAAGGGGGCGTAAAGCAAAGAAAAGAACTACAGACCACGCTAACGTCCCTACCCAAAAATCTTTGAAAGGGTTCTAAAAAAAATCGCCACCCATCTTGATCCCCTCAATTCATGGTTTAACACATAACTTGCTGCTGCAAATTTAAAGTTTTCCACACAGTATCTTGCTCTATAATGCTGTCATATTTTAACGAAGCGCCTAAAAAATTTCAAGCAAAATTGTTCCCAGCTGTGTTTGTTGGACGGGGCCAGCTGCTGACCCGCATGGACGGTGCCAGCTGCTGTCCTGTATTGGACGGTGCCAGCTGTTGTACCTGTCATGGGCGGTGACTCCTGTACCTGTCATGGACGGTCCGCTGCTGCCTGTGGAGGTCCAGCGCTGTCTTAAATGGACGGTGCCAGCAGGGGTTTTAACAGGGCTTTCTGCCCCAAACTCGGACCCTCGAAAAGGGTCCGGGATCTCTAGAAGAAAAAGAATGCAGATTTATATACACAGTTTTTGAAAAAAGCCTTTGACAAGTGTGACCATGGTGTAATAGCACAAAAAATGCGTGAAAAAGGGGAATAACAAAAAAAAGTTGGTAGATGGATCTAAAATTTTAATAGAAAACACAAGATATTTAACGGGAAAAGTCGGGGGCAGCTACTGTGAAAAGCTTTTTCCCAACGGACTTCCCCCATCCTATTCCTCCCTCATATCAGACATTACAGGGATATAAACCCGTGTTGTTTTTCCCTTTTTGCAGATGACACCCGAATTGATGACAGTGCCCACCGTTGAAGACACTGGCTCCGCAAAATAAACCAAATTTTTTAAAGGGGCTGGAAAAAAATAAATTAAAGATGAAAACAATTACTCGATCCCCAAAAAATGAAGTTAAAACCCATCGGAGTACAAAATAATTCAAAACAAAAACAAAAAAAATATAAAAAGAGAATGATCATGTCAGGGATCTCACCTTCAGGACCATAACAAATAGCAATTGCATCTGCTCGAAAATGACAGGATGGATTGAGCCTTAAAAACCGGGGATCCCAAGCCCATTTGACACTTAAGATCGCTTTTTATCTTTCAATATTTTAACCACTAACTGCACCTTTCAAGGGGGTGAAATTGTGACCTTGAAAATGTGCAAAACCTTCACCACGCATAAGGGATAAACCCCTCAACTGGGAAGCGGGGCCAACCCCTCTAGAACCAGGGGGAAAATCATTTTTTAACACAGGGAAAAATTTTGGGGGAACCAAATTCCCAAAAATCCTCCCTCAGCAAAAAACCGGCAGGCGTGAACATCCCCCTGGAACGGGTGCCACTAACGTTGAGGAAAAACCAAAAATTCGGGGCCCGTTTTCCCCTCCCAGCAAAATCAGGGGTTACCACAACCCTGGGTGTCTTCAAGCACTGGACAGGCACCAAAATCTGCCTGATCAGGGGGTGTGGTTCGTACGTTGGGCTGGGGCGGCCAGCATAACAGCCTGGTTGATCAGGCTCTGGTCAAAGGGGTGGTCGAGACCGGACCGCGGGGGGTTGACCCTGGAATTCTCTCCCGGAGGTACCAGACGGTAGACACCTTTTTAAATTTTTGATGTCTTGTTACTCCTGGTATGGGTTTGACAATGCGGGGGAGTTGATTAGATCTACCGTAGGCCTGCTGCAGGGCCCCTTAAAATTACATTTAAAGGGAACTGACAGTTGATGAAAAAAAACACGCGAGGTCCAGGTAGTTTTAGATAACTTTTCTTTTAAACTTTTAACAGTCTAATGTTGAGGGGATGAGGGGAGAGATGGTGGAATATATATTGCGCAGTTGAAGATACTTACGATGGGGGGGCCCACTGGTTGATAGATCGGGGCCTAAAGGGGGGAATCAGTTGATTTTTTTGAAGAACCTCTGTCCCCAAAATTCTTTGATGTTACTGTGTCAGTACACAATAATGACGTTTAAAAATCAACCCGGGGGTCATTATTGATGGCTTTCTACATTGAAATTTTTGAGAGTCGCCCCAACTCTTTAAAATTAAGTCCTTTCTAAAATTTTCTCTTATCGTTTAAAGATATATTTTTTTTATTTTTTGTTAATGAAAAATTTATTTTTCCAAAAAAACCTTAGAAAACTTACCCAACCTTATTATCAAACGCAATTTAATTTAGCCTAATCCACTAAATATATGTTAGATAAGTTTGCATTAGTTTAATAAAAAACAAAAGCAATGAAATATATTTTTCGTTGGTTCAGAATGATTTTTGCGAAATTATTGCATAAAAAAATTTTTCGCTTGCCTTATTCGGAAGAAGAGCTGGGTTTTTAAAATCGCAATTTTACCTATTTGGAAAGTAAGTTTTGGGGGCGGGGGGCTGATTCCAGCAAGTGTTTTTGGGAGGAATGGAGACGAATTTTTTTTGGGACCTGACGAGCTGATGGAGGGAGCAGGGTAATATTTATGAAGGGATTCGGGAAACCAGTTAATTAATTTAGTTGGACTTGAGTCCGGGAAAATGGGAAGACAATGCCTGCACTTTAAAGGGGGGGTCGGGGATAGGGCATTTTGGGAGGGATCTTCAAAACTGTCATTATGAGCTCCGCAAAGACAGTGATTTTTAAAATGATGAAAGTGTTGAATGATGAAAGTATTTTTTTTTTGGGGATTTTTTTTCTTTTGGGTCCCCGGGCCCCGGGGGGAAAGGCCGACTTGTTGAGAAAAAAAAAAAATATATATATATAATAATATATATATATATATATATATATATATATATATATATATATATATATATATATATATATATATATATATATATATATATATTTATATATGAAATATATCTCAATGGAATAATCATTGCTTTTATGGCTATCTTGGTATTTTTATATATACGTTTTTACTATGTAAGACAAATGTAATCTATCTCATGGTGTAATTATACCTAAAAATTATTATTATACAATCCCAATTTTTTTTTCCCCTATGGTGTACAGACCTGAAGCCTCGTGGAAGGTCACTATCGCTCGCACCAGCTGAGTTTTTGGTTGCAGCTGACCCCACAGCTGCACCTGGCCGGCAAGGATGGCCGGAGGCCCAATCACCTGGAGAACCATAAGGGCTGGAACTCCTACCGTGGGACGCCCGGTCCGAGCCAGTTACAGACCGGCCCCCTGGGGCGAGGGGGGTAGGTGATTAGTGTCATGATGGAAGAAGTGGAGGTGGATGAGGAGGTCATGATGGATGATGTGGAGGTGGATGAGGAGTGTCAGTGATGGATGTTGTGGAGGTGCATGAAGAGTGTTAGTGATGGATGTTGTGGAGGTGGATGAAAGTGTCAGTGATGAATGATGTGGGGGTGGATGAGTGTCAGTGATTGATGTTGTGGAGGTGGATGAGGAGGTGTGATGGATGATGGAGTGGATGAAGAGTGTTATTGATGGATGTTGTGGAGTGGATGAAGAGTGTCAGTGATGAATAGTGAGGTGGATGAGTGTCATGATGGATGTTTGGAGGTGGATGAAGTTGTTAGTGATGGTTGTTGTGGAGGTGGATAAGAGTGTTAGTGATGGATGTTGTGGAGGTGGATGAAGAGTATTAGTATGGATGTTGTGGAGGTGGATGAAGAGTGTTAGTGATGGATGTTGTGGAGGTGGATGAAGAGTGTTAGATGGTTGTTGTGGAGGTGGATGAAGAGTGTTAGTGATGGATGTTGTGGAGGTGGATAAGAGTGTTAGTGATGGATGTTGTGGAGGTGGATGAAGAGTGTTAGTGATGGATGTTTGGAGGTGGATGAAGAGTGTTAGTGATGGATGTTGTGGAGGTGGATGAAGAGTATTAGTGATGGTTTTTGTGGAGGTAGATGAAGAGTGTTAGTGATGGATGTTGTGGAGGTGGATGAAGAGTGTTAGTGATGGATGTTGTGGGGGTGGATGAAGTGTTAGTGATGGATGTTGTGGAGGTGGATGAAGAGTATTAGTGATGGTTGTTGTGGGGGTGGATGAAGTGTTAGTGATGGATGTTGTGGAGGTGGATGAAGAGTGTTAGTGATGGTTGGGGGGTGGATGAAGAGTGTTGTGATGGATGTTGTGGGGGGATGAAGAGTGTTAGTGATGGATGTTGTGGAGGTGGATAAATATTAGTGATGGTTGTTGTGGAGGTGGATGAAGTGTTAGTGATGGATGTTGTGGAGGTGGATGAAGAGTGTTAGTGATGGTTGTTTTAGGGGGTGAAGAGTGTTAGTGATGGATGTTTTGGATGGATGAAGAGTGTCAGTGATGGATGTTGTGGAGGTGGATGAAGAGTGTTAGTGATGGATGTTGTGGAGGTGGATGAAGAGTGTTAGTGATGGATGTTGTGGAGGTGGATGAAGAGTATTAGTGATGGTTGTTGTGGAGGGTGGATGAAGAGTGTTAGTGATGGTTGTTGGAGGTGGATGAAGAGTGTTAGTGATGGTTGTTGTGGAGGTGGATGAAGAGGGGTAGTGATGGTTGTTGGGGAGGTGGATGAAGAGTATTAGTGATGGATGTTGTGGAGGTGGATGAAGAGTGTTAGTGATGGATGTTGGGAGGTGGATGAAGAGTGTCAGTGATGGATGTTGGGGAGGTGGATGAAGAGTGTTAGTGATGGATGTTGTGGAGGTGGATGAAGAGTGTTAGTGATGGATGTTGTGGAGGTGGATGAAGAGTGTTAGTGATGGATGTTGTGGAGGTGGATGAAGAGTGTTAGTGATGGATGTTGTGGAGGTGGATGAAGAGTGTTAGTGATGGATGTTGTGGAGGTGGGATGAAGAGTGTTAGTGATGGATGTTGTGGGGGTGGATGAAGGGGTTAGTGATGGTTGTTGTGGAGGTGGATGAAGAGGTTAGTGATGGATGTTGTGGAGGTGGATGAAGAGTATTAGTGATGGTTGTTGTGGAGGTGGATGAAGAGTGTTAGTGATGGATGTTGTGGAGGTGGATGAAGAGTGTTAGTGATGGATGTTGTGGAGGTGGATGAAGAGTGTTAGTGATGGATGTTGTGGAGGTGGATGAAGAGTGTTAGTGATGGATGTTGTAAAGACAGTCATAATGTATAACTGATGTCACACAAGTGTTCTGTCGCAGCCATACTGTGTGGCTAGTGTTGCACACCCACGCTATTGTTTGGTCTCACACCCACGCTATTGTTTGGTCTCTCACCCACGCTATTGTTTGGTTTCTCTCACACCCACGCTATTGTTTGGTCTCACACCCACGCTATTGTTTGGTCTCACCACGCTATTGTTTGGTCTCACACCAGCATTGTTTGGTCTCACACCCACGCTATTGTTTGGTCTCACCCCCTTACTTTGGTCTCAAAACCACGCATTGTTTGGTCTCACACCCACGCTATTGTTTGGTCTCACACCCACGCTATTGTTTGGTCTCACACCCACGCTATTGTTTGGTCTCACACCCACGCTATTGTTTGGTCTCACCCACGCTATTGTTTGGTCTCACACCCACGCTATTGTTTGGTCTCACACCCACGCTATTGTTTGGTCTCACACCCACGCTATTGTTTGGTTCACACCCACGCTATTGTTTGGTCTCACACCCACGTTATTGTTTGGTCTCACACCCACGCTATTTTTTGGGTCTCACACCCACGCTTTGTTTGGTCTCACCCACGCTATTGTTTGGTCTCACACCCACGCTATTGTTTTGTCTCACACCCACGCTATTGTTTGGTCTCACACCCACGCTATTGTTTGGTCTCACACCCACGTTATTGTTTGGTCTCACACCCACGCTATTGTTTGGTCTCACACCACGCTATTGTTTGGTCTCACACCCACGCTATTTTGGTCTCACACCCACGCTATTTTTGGTCTCACACTCACGCTATTGTTTGTCTCACACCCACGTTTATTGTTTGGTCTCACACCCACGCTATTGTTTGGTCTCACACCCACGCTATTGTTTGGTCTCACACCACGCTATTGTTTGGTCTCACACCCACGCTATTGTTTGTCTCACACCACGCTATTGTTTGGTCTCACACCACGCTATTGTTTGGTCTCACCCACGCTATTTTTTGGGTCTCACCCACGTTTATTGTTTGGTCTCACACGCTATTGTTTGGTCTCACACCCACGCTATTGTTTGGTCTCACACCCACGCTATTGTTTGGTCTCACTCACGCTATTGTTTGGTCTCACACCCACGCTATTGTTTGGTTTACACCACGCTATTGTTGGTCTCACACCCACGTTATTGTTTGGTCTCACACCCACGCTATTGTTTGGTCTCACACCCACGCTATTGTTTGGTCTCACACCCACGCTATTGTTTGGTCTCACCCACGCTATTTTTTGGGTTCACACCCACGCTATTGTTTGGTCTCACACCCACGCTATTGTTTGGTCTCACCCACCCCATTGTTTGGTCTCACACCCACGCTATTTTTTGGGTTTCACACCCACGCTATTGTTTGTTCTCACACCCACGGAATTGTTTTGGTCTCACACAAACGCTATTGTTTGGTCTCACACCCACGCTATTGTTTGGTCTCACACCCACGCTATTGTTTGGTCTCACACCCACGCTATTGTTTGTCCACACCCACGTTATTGTTTGGTCTCCCCGCTATTGTTTGGTCTCACACCCACCTATTGTTTGGTCTCACCCCCACGCTATTGTTTAGTCTCACACCCACGTTATTGTTTGGTCTCCCCGCTATTGTTTGGTCTCACCCCGCTATTGTTTGGTTTCTACCCACGCTATTTTTTGGGGTTTCTCCCCCCACGCTATTGTTTGGTCTCACACCCACGCTATTTTTTGGGTCCACACCCACGCTATTGTTTGGTCCCACCCACGCTATTGTTTGGTCTCACCCCACGCTATTGTTTGGTCTCACACCCAGCTTTTTTTGGTTTCTCCCACCCACCTATTGTTTGGTCTCACCCCACGCATTTTTTGGGTCTCACACCCACGCTATTGTTTGGTCTCACCCCCACGCTATTTTTGGTTTCCTCACACCCACGCTATTTTTTGGCTCACCCCCACGCTATTGTTTGGTCTCACCCCCACGCTATTGTTTGGTCCACACCCACGCTATTTTTTGGGCCCACCCCACGCTTTGTTTGGTCTCACACCCACGCTTTGTTTGGTCTCACACCCACGCTATTGTTTGGTTTCCCACCCACGCTTTTTTTTTGGGTCTACACCCACGCATTGTTTGGTTTCTCCACACCCACGCTATTGTTTGGTCTCACCCCACGCTATTTTTTGGGTCTCACACCCACGCTATTGTTTGGTCTCACACCCACGCTATTGTTTGGTCTCACCCCCCGCTATTTTTTGGTCTCACACCCACGCTTTTGTTTGGTCTCACACCCACGCTATTGTTTGGTCTCACCCCAGCTTTGTTTGGTCTCACCCCAGCTATTGTTTGTCTCACCCCCACGCTATTGTTTGGTCTCACACCCATGCTATTTTTGGTCTCACACCCACGCTATTGTTTGGTTTCTCTCACACCCACGCTATTGTTTGGTCTCACACCCACGCTATTTTTTGGGTTTTCTCAACCCACGCTATTTTTTGGGTCTCACACCCCCCTATTGTTTGGTTTCTCTCACACTATACTATGGTTTGGTTTCTTTCATCCACTTTATCATTTTTTGGGGTTTTTTTTTTATTTAAAGTTACAGTGCTAGTGACCATCATTGCATATTTTCAAAAGTATAACTTCTTTTTTTTTCCCCCTCTCCTCCCATTTCTTCGTTTCGACAGAAGAAAATATGAATTGATACATAGCCGTGTACATCAAAAAAAACAGTAAATTAGTGATCGCCCTGCTGTGAGGCACAACTTGGGCACATTAATCTGTGAAGAAGTTAACAGTTGTCAAGCCCAGTGGAATTTGTTTAATAGTTATACACTGTTCTTCTTTTTTTTCCCAGTTATTCCATCCCTCCCGACCATCCATTCTTCCCGGAAATCCTTAATACCATTGATTCATCATTGAGGGAAAACGTTGGTGAAGGGGGCTAATCCATTTTTAAGATTTCGATTTGGGATGGATATTAGTGTCTGGATTATACGTAAACACCCCCAGATCTACGAAACCTAAACGCCTGTGACTTTTTACCGAAGTGTCATAAGGTTACTCTCTCCCAAGAACATAAGGGGGACTGGCAGGTCTACTGGCCCATGCTAGGTCCTATGTGCGTGTTTTTTTAGCATGTTCCAGCCAGAGGTATATTAATACCTCGTCGTAATGTATAGTGTATAATACAACTAGTATTTGCTTAAACTTTGAATACTAGAAAAAAGATAAATGATTTTCCATTTTCTTAGTTTTTTTTTAAAAATGCTCCTCCTTTGTGTGTCTGAACACCTTAAAATTACCGACTTTAAATGTCATTTTTTTTTCAAATTATCTTCTGCAGACTGAGTGTTGTCAGTCCACCTTTAATAAGCTGTTATATCTCAAGAAAATTATGAGGATGAAAGTTTTCACATTTAATTTCGGTTTGTTGAAGTTATTGAACCTTTGTCTTATTGTGAAGATTCGATGGAGTAAATTCGAAATCAAATAAAAACCTAGTGATTTTCTGTGCTTTTTGATAGTCTTATTATTTTGTCAATTTAAACTGTTATAATAGATAATAACTTTAGAAGGTGCTCCTCCATGATGTGTATATCTAAATTATTTTCTGTGTATGTTGTGGTAGCGAGACACGGCAGTAACCCAATGCGTCCCCAGAGTCTCCTCCGCCGGAAACGACGACGGAGGCGACCACGACGCGGCAGTATAACGTGTCAGCGGTGCTGCAGTCGACGCCGTCAGCGCTGGGGGCAGCAACAGGACGGGAATGCGTTCCCACGCACTCTCAGCGATGGGTTTGCTGCATTTCTCCACAGCACTCTCCGTCACCATAGCTATCGGGTGTTCCCTGCTCATCCTCAACGTGTTAATCTTTGCTGGGTGTATTATCAGAGAGACAAACCCCGTTGGAGGCCAAGAAGGTTGCAGAAAAAGGAGGTTTGTTAGCGCCCGCCCTAGCATCAGTGGTGACGTCCACCCCTCCCCGCCCAGTCCTCCGTAAAACTGACATGGCCGCCCGCATGGGGTCGGCGGGCATGAAGCGCCGCCACCCACGCCCATGACTCCCGACCACACACCTCCGCCGGAGTTCGCTGACTACCCCAAACCACACAGCGCACTTTGGGACGCCCCCGGGTGTCACACCTGCATACTCTACCCCGAGGGGGTATGCAAGATCGTCACGTGTGGAACCAGAGCCAGCAGGGTGGCACTAGTCTCACCCCCGTCGGTGCCGCGGGCTTCCCCCCACCCCTCAGGTCCCCCGTCAAGGCTCTGAGGCTCAACCATTATTGAAACAGACGTCCTTCACTTTCACCTCCCCCCCACCCTACCACCTCCTCTAAGACCCCAACTAAAGACTCCAACATGGGCGAACTACGAGTATAGCGTTACTAACGAGGCTTTCTAGTTCATCTTACCCGTGTCCACAAGCTCAGTCCATGTAGGCACCACACCCTTGCTTTAACGTAGTTCTCCCGCATATTACCATCATTAGTAAGTGTTTTCATTTATACAGGCATCAGCTCTATGTGAAGACATGTGATGTGACCAGTAACTTCATAGGGTAGACCTACTAGACTGATCATGTCCACCTCGATGTGAGGTTGCAATGCTGCTCAAATATCTAAGTCACTTCAACGGACGTCTATTTACCTCACTTTTAACGTGAAATTGAGAAGTTAAAGCTACAGCATGTCATAAAGTATTAGGCTACTTATGCGAATAGCCTTAGTGTTACGGATCTAATGGGTATCGTAATAATAAAGGTGTCGGAAAATGTGCGTTATAGACAATAGTGAACAATACTTTCCCCCGTTTTATGGTTGGATTATAATATAGTTTGGTAATATAGAGGAAAGATTCCGATCAGAAACCATTATAAAGATCCCAATGAGAAGTATATTTGGGAACAATTTTAACGGGATCCACAACTCTTTCAAGTAACTGTGTTAAACAGGGCTGGGGTGTTTAAATACAATACCAAATATCCAAAATGATCAATGTAAAAATTACACTGGTGCTATAAGCCAGTCTATCGCAGACATTTTTGGCACAGAACATTAGGGCACTGAGTAAATGTCTACCTCCTCGTGAACTTAAACTGGTGAACTTCGCCCTTAAATAGTGAGGCCAAACTTAGTAGATGTACAAGTGAGAACAATCGAAGAGAATACTGACTTATTGTGCTTTTTAGGTATTTGCAAACATTTATATTGTTACTTATGTTGAAGCTAGTATGACAGGTTCATTGTCAACTAACGACAAGCCTTGTACAATGCAATCAGCAACTTTGCCAAGTGCAGTGGTGAGGTTGAGTGCAGTCGACTGCATCGAATGAAAGTTAAAATTTTTTCTCTTTTTAAAGGATACTGTAAATAGATTCATAATGTGTGAGAGAAGTGTGAGATCCATGCCTTAACTTCTGAATGAGTGACCTAAACCTGCAATGTTTTCGTTATTCGTTTAAGTGTTGTTCATGATGGTTTTGTGTGTTCTCATTTACCTTCTTTTATACTGCAGTTGACGTGATCAGCCTCTTTGAGGCCTCAACAGACTTAAAACAGTAAATACCTGGCCTTACACCCTGACCCATCTGTAAGATCATATACAAATAACCCGCACTTAGGGAACAAATTTAATCGACGTTTCGGTCCGATTCGGACCGACTAACCATTTAGTGGCTGGTCACATTGTTCTGAGATAACATTGCTGCAGATGCCCCTTTCGTGATACACTTAAAAACTCTAAAAACGGACAAATGTGGTACATATTTTACGATTTTGCTTATTAGTGTCTCAAATATCTTGGCAAAAAATTACTATTTGCCTTGTTTCAATAGCTGTGTGATTCAAGGAAGACATTCTCACTATCCAATAAATCCAACCGCCTGGAAACAGAACAGAACGCAGCATAAGTTTCTAATAAGTTAAATATCGCATTGAAGCTGGGCAGAAAAGGCATTCGGGAAATTCTCTCTTTGGGAAAATAATATGTAAGTTTCTTTAAAAATAATAAATTGGTAACTACACAGCTCGAAACTAATCTGAATTTTTAACTAAGATGCACCGCCTCCTGAAAGTTTAAAGCCAATCGAAGAGGCTTTTCCTAGTTATTGCACCGTAACCATTATCACTATTTCTTCAATAAAACTGGTAAATTACGCCTTAAAAAGCACAGTAACAGTATTACATTCCAGAGCAAAACACATTGGTAATCGAGTCTGAAGCTGCTCCAGTTATATTCTCAAGTAATTAATGGGGGATGCCTCACAATTTTTAATAATAATCAGTAAAATAATAATCACAGCCCCGGATTAATCCAAACATTTAGGGCTTGAAACCGACCAGAAGCTGCATTTTCCAGTTATTGCATTGGATCCAACAATTCAAGTTTCTAACGTCATTAACGAATTGGCATAATTTCACCAATGCAGCCTAGTTTAAACTGATAACATCTGTTTTTATATATTTAAAGGATCAACCATTAAAGTTCCTTTTTTCCATTAAAAATTTACAAATATATTTTTTACGAGTTTTATGTTTGTAAATTTATAGATTCCATCTGACCAAGAATTTAAAAAGCTGATCATGTCAATTCTAAACCCAAAAGGCCCCTAAATTCTAAACCCCTGAGTACGTTTTGGGGGTTGTGTGTATAAAATTGGGTTTCTGAACGTGTGTGCGTGTTTTGTGCTTGTGTCTGGGGCGCGTGTGGGGAATACTAGCCCCCAAAGGCTGTAACTATAAAGAAAGCAAAATGATTTTAGGGTCAAGCTCAGTTTTTTCTGAGTGTATTTTGTCGTGTGTGTTGTTCAAAAACAGCCATAGCACGTAATGAGACGTTTAAAAAAATTTAAAATAACTTCTTCCCTTCATTCTTAAATGATAAAAACTGTTGACGCTTTTTTTTTCTACTAAAACTCGTGTGTGCATAAGGGTTTTCCGAACAGCTTAACTCCGGTAAAAATAATATTGAGTAAACCAAAAAACATTGGGAAAAGGGTTGCTGGTGGGATATAAACTCACTCCCACGTCCAAAAGGGGTAAACAACCCAAGTCTTCTATTTTTTCCTTTCTCTTCTCTCCCACTCTTTCTTTTTTGATGATAACAACTGGAATTCCTTTTCTTTCCTTTAAAAAAAAAGGGAACAACATGAACTCTCAATTTCTGGTTTTTGTATTTTCCCCAAATTTTAGCCACAGTTGTCTGTCATAGGATCAATCCCTTTTCACCGGCCCTTCCTCCTATGGTGACTCAACTCCCTTAGATATCCACAAAAAATTTCCCTTTTTGTCACACGCAACGTATTTTCAAAAGGTTGTTTTGCAATCTTTGTAACATGTGAAAGAGTGACTTTTTCAAACAAAGGGATGTGTGTGTTTTATTTGAACTGATATTATGGGCACTTTGGTTTTCTTCTGTCTCGGATAAATTTAGTAAAGTGTAATGCATGAGGCTCAATCCTCCGTCCCCCCAGGCAGGGGGTATGGGGTCATAACCTGGCTATGGCATCAGTGTTTAAAAATGGAGATGTGAATCATTCTTTTAAAGCGTGTGAGAATGGAATGCATGTTTTTGGGGACACAAACACGGAACATTAAAAAATAGGACACGATTACCACACCGCACATCTAAAAAATCCAAACCATTTTTCCACGTTTTTGAAGCAGTATTATCGTCCCCTTTGGGGCAACCCTGGACTCGCCATCTTGGCCCCCAACTCACCCTACCCCCATCCCTCCATCCTCTGCATCAATTTTGCCCGAAAAACCCGTCTTTGTTTGACTCTTGTGAAGAAAGTAAAGTTTTAAAACACTCTTGGGGGCGTTTCACTGGTAAAAAAGGGTTTCCACCGACGGGGAAAGTTTTTCCCCGTAAAACTTCGAACGTCTTCTCTTTGCTATTGTCCGTAAAACATTTGGATCCTTGTTTGACTCGGTTGACTGTTTTCTAATTGGAAAAAATGTTTGAAGGTGACTACGATTTATCTTTTGGAAAATTTGTCCCTTTTTTGCTCGGTTGACTGTTTTTCAACTTGAACAATGTTTGAAGGTGAATACTTGTTTATAACTTTTTTCGTGCTGGGTTTTTTAAAATTTCCTTCAGGAAATTTTGACTTGGGCAAATCTTATATGTCCAGGATCGTGGTTTCAATTCTTTTATCTAATAAAAATTCTTTAACTTTTTGGGGAAATCGTTACTTTTCATGCTTAGGGTTAAAAAAACCCCTGACTCTGTTTATTTGTCTTTGACGGCAATAAATAACTCATAGTAGGTTAATAAATTGTTCAAATGGGCTTTTTTTTTTTTTTCCGCCTCTTATTCCTTGAAGGTTGAATGGGTCACCACGGAGGAATGTGGTCCCTAATTGCACCCCATCCTATCCTGTGGACGTAATAAAAAGTTTCCTCTGGGATCGGGGGGACTGGGCCCCCATGTAATGGTAAATAACAATAACAGGGGTTGAACTTGTATTTTTTTGATCTGTTACACCATATCGACTTGGTAATAACGAATTCAGCTAAAAACTTTTAAATTTTTTATATTTTGTTTTTTAAATTTAACTATTTTAGAAAGGATGTAATAGTTCTTTCTCATACATGTTTACAAAGGGGGAAAATAAGGCATAGGGAAAAAGCCCCGTAACACCAGAAGGAAGGATACCGTTGGTTTTGAAAAGTTTGTTGTGCCAAGGGGGTTGGGAAGAACCCGATGCGTCGCCTCTTGTACGAATCTCATGGCGAAAAAAAAATCCAGGACGTCCTTGTTTTGGTTTTCCCCGATACTATAAAGGTAAGTTTTTGTTGTCACTGCCCGGATATCAAAAACGGGTTCTCTTCTTTATCGGGCGAATGTAATAAAAATTTTTTATTACATACAAAATGGTTAAATACCGAGGTAAATTAAACACATGAAAAAGACCCCAGATGTTGCCATTTTTTTCATCGAAATTTTATGTTGTTGATTTTGGTGACGTTTGTTGATGGTGGTATTCTGGATGAACAACTAAAACCCTCTGCATAATGCAGCCTGATTTTTTGGGGGGAGGGTTTCGTGTTTATTTTCCCAGCCTAACCCATTCCAAAAAAAGGTTGTTGTTGGATATTAATACGGGTTTAGCGCTTCCTCGATTATAATTAAAAAGGTTATTTAAAACCGGCACTGGGGTGAGCCCGGGCCATCCAAAAACTATACCCTTACTTTCACAAATAAAAAAAAAAAACATGTAATCCGCCCCTTCAATAAAATAAATCAATTTTTTTTGGAACGGAAGACCCCTTCATTGGTGTTTTGCTTTAAGTAAGGATTTTCGGATGTAAAAAATTTTAGATACCCGGTATGGGATGTGTATACGGATTCTTACTCTTTTTTACGGTGCGAATGCGGATGCGGATGTAAAAATTGTGCAGATGTTGTGCGGATGTATATGCGGATATCTTTTTGCTGTGAAATCCGGTGCGGATGTGGATCGGATGTAGAAATTTGCGGATGTTCCGCAGATGCGGATCGGTTTCCGATACATCCAAAACAAGGCGATTTTGCGGTGGACGATAAAGAGTGATGTTAAAACTTGATGATTTTTTTGATATTTTTCTGGTTTGGATCCTTGAGTGCGTGAGACATGATGGTTTAAAAAAAATTAGGTCTTGGGGAGTCTTGACACAGATTCCAATTATTATTTTATTATAATAATTTAATCTTAAAAAACACTGCCTATTTTTTTAAATTTAGTGGTCTTAGTTTTGGAAACCCCTAGTCTGGGGGCTTTTGGGGGTTTCTATTTAAGTAAGTAATTTTCTACCCTTTTTTCTGAATTATATAGGGGTTTTGGAAATATATTAAGAATGTTAAAAATTTACCTCTCCTTTGTCAACAGGGTGACGGGACTTTTTGTCTAGGGGGGTTTCTAAAACTTTAAAAGGTGGGGGTTTGGCTGGTTCGGTGATGACCCTTACGAATCCTTTTTTTTTTTTTTTTTTTCTGGATATCATTTTGAAGTCTCTTTTACAGGGTACTGTTTAAAAAAGAGAATCTTGAAAGACATTATGACCCCAAAAATCAAAAACATGATTACAAACCACGGGCCCTAATTTTTAATTGTGTAGAGGGTTCCCCCCACTCGTTCCGTGGTTTGAAAGATATAAGAGCGGTCCCCCCGGAAGTAGGGTCGACCTTTTTGGTTAAGCGTGCTGTAGTGTTATCGACCTTGTCTCGTTAAGACTCTAGTAGTGTTCAGCGTAACAACATTTTTGTTTGAAGCAGCTGTCCACCAGATGAAGTGGTTGGGGGTAACTGGGAAAAAGAAAAAAGGGGTTCTTTAAACCCTCGTGTAAACTAGGATGAAAAATGAATAACTAATCAGTGGGGAAAAAAATCCTCTTAAAATCAAAAAGAATGAGGGGAAAAATTGAAAACTAGAACACCTTTGGTTCAAAAAAAAAAATAAAAAGATAAAATGTAGCAGGAACATGGAGCGGTAACAAAATCCCGAATAAACAAATCAAGGAAAACCGATTTTCTTGTTGAAAAATTTGGTGAGATATTTGATCTGCACTGCCCGTAGGATGAGTCTCCATGTTTTGGTGTTTCTGGGCGTTTTCTACCCAACAAAGGGGAAATAACCCATTATTCCGGGGGTTGGTTGTCGGGAATACAAAAAGCGAAAAACTTTTGAAATGTTAAAAAACTTTTAATTATTAAAGAAATGTGTAGTAACCCGTGATATGAATGCTTTTCTTTACCTAGAATGAGGGCAAAAGAAAGGCTATCAGGCCATCAGGTAAAAAATCGCTTTAAGTTGTGTGGGATTCCCAGGCAAATTTGACAACTGGGACCTTTCTTAATAAATTATAGGCGGGGTGTCATTAGTTCACAGCAGGAGTCAACCTTTTGCTGTGTCAGTCAGAGGGTGGTCAGTGGCCTGTAGAGAGGTTAAAAATAGTTTGTGCGATATTTGAAAATTTAAAATTTGGAAATTGGGGGGGATTAGGGTAAAAACCTGATATTTTGGATATTTTTTGAAACTGGCGTCTGTGGGAAGGGTGGGAAACTTAAAACTGGCCAAATTTTTAAAAAAAGTAAACTGTTGGGGGTGGGTAAAAAATATTAGTAAAATTAAAAAAAAAAGATAAACGGGGGGGAAAATGCAAGGTTTTTTTAAATAAATTACATAATGAAGACATTTTCGAAAAAAATGTATTTGTGGATTTTTATTTTATCTTTAAGCAGAAGTTTGAATAAATGATTTAGAAAATGCAGTTGATAAATGAGACAGGTGCAGCATTTGGGTATCTTTTTTGGAAACGTTTCGCCAGCCATGGCCGCTTCAGTCTAATTCTAAAAACAGTGAAAGATGAGCGAGAGGTAACCCCTCAAATGGGGACTGATGACTAAAGAACCACTGGCTGGAAACTTCCAAAAAAACCCCCATAAATGTTCCCCTTGTCTCTTTTAAGCGGGCCCGGGTTTTCCCCCAAATAAAATATCTATCGTCTTCGGTGTCTTGACAAAGTGCAATAGATGGTATGAATAACTGCAACTTGTCTTCTGAATTCTTCCCCGGTGGGTGTGGGTGGGGTTGTGGCCACTGTTTGCTACTAGGTCTGATGCCTGCTCATTCCAAATGAATGTGACCTGACCTGATTAGGGTTAACCGGGGGGGAGACTTGAAAATGCCTCGCTGGGGCCCGTGGCCTGCTGCAGTGTTTCTTATGTTCTTTTTTCCCGTCCAGCTTCCGCCTCCAGCAACTCTTTCACGAAGGAAATAAATGGTATAAAATAGACACAATGGAAAAATAAACACAAAACAGTATAATTGATCCTTTATTGTTTTTGGTCGATAAAACCCCCTGCGTGGGCGAAACGTTTCAATAAAAACAAGAAAATAAGAATGGAGGAACACTGCAGAAAGGGCCCACCCCCATCAAAACAAATCCATCAAAACCACTACCTAAAAATTTTTCCCTACTCACCAAAAACAAAACCTCCCCCTCATTTTGCTCCTTTTTTAAAAACCACCCCAAAGGGCCCAGCCTCTATCACAGTACTCGGAAGATTGTTCCACGCATCTACAACTCTGTTCGAAAACCAGTACCCTATGTCCTTTCTAAATCTAAAATTTTTCCCAAATTTAAAACCTTATTTTTCGTTCTTACTTGGTTCGATATCCTCAGTATTTTATTAATATCTCCTTTGTTTATTTACACCCCTTGTACACCTCATGATATCTCCCCCCATTCCGTCTCCAGAAATGGGGGTTAACGCTCTAAAAATCTATCTTCCTTTCA
>WNWK01038470.1:0-17921 GCA_009830355.1 Cherax destructor | reverse complement strand
ATAGTTTTAAGACAAGGTATGATAAAGCTCATGGAGCAGGGAGAGCAGAGACCCAGTAGCAGACAGCGAAGAGGCGGGGCCAGGAGCTGAGTCTCGACCCCTGCAACCACAATTAGGTGAGTACAATTAGGTGAGTACACACACACACACACACACTGCGACTCGACCCCTGCAACCACAACTAGGTGAGTACACCCGGTGGCCTGGTGGCCAAATCTCTCGCTTCACGCACGGAGGGCCCGGGTTCAATTCCCGGCGGGGCGGAAACATTTCGAAGTGTTTCCTTACACACACACATACATACAACAGGCCTAGTGTCTAATCGACATGTGTCTAGGACAAAATGGTAACTAACTAACTAACACACACACACACACACACACATTTCTCAATACCTGTTAAGAAATATTCTCACATCAACAACCCTTAGTAACTCACTCCAGAACACATCCCAGATTACATTGAATACGCCCAAAAACACCATTTGAATACTCCCAAAACACCATTGAATACTCCCAAAACACCATTGAATACCCCCAAATCACCACTGAATACCCTAAAACAGTATTGAATACTACCAAATCACCATTGAATACCTCCAAAACAGCATTGAATACTCCCAAAACACCATTGAATACTCCCAAAACACCAATGCATACTTCCAAAACACCATTGAATCCTCCCAAAACACCAATGAATACTCCCAAAACACCATTGATTACTTCCCCAAAAACACCATTGAATACTCCCAAAACACCAATGAATACGCCCAAAACACCAATGAATACTCCCAAAACACCATTGATTACTTCCCAAAAAACACCATTGAATACTCCCAAAACACCAATGAATACTCCCAAACCACCATTGATTACTTCCCAAAAAACACCATTGAATACTCCCAAAACACCAATGAATACTCACAAAACACCAATGAATACTCCCAAAAAAACAAAGAATACTCCCAAAACACCAATGAATACCCCCAAAGCACCATTGAATACTCCCAAAACACCAATGAATACTCCCAAAACACCATTGATTACTTCCCAAAAAACACCATCGAATACTACCAAAACACAATTGAATACCTCCAAAACACCATTGATTACACCCAATAACATCATTTAATATCCCCAAAAACATCATTGAATACATCCAAAAACATCATTAAATACTCCCAAAAACACCATTGAATACACTCAAAACATCATTGAATACCCCAAAAAAAATAATTGAATACACTCAAGACACTATTGATTACCACCAAAAACATCATTGAATACCACCAAAACACCATCGAGCCTTAACATCTCCCACTAAGATCACCGAAACTTACTCATACATCATTTGAACACTACCAAAACACTCACGTACATCGTTTGAACACAAACACCACAATCACACACATACTTTTCTCAATAACATCTCTCAGCATCTCACTACAGAACACATTCAAAACATTCTCATTCATCATTTGAATACCCCAAAAATCACCATTGAATACCCTCTAAATCACCATCGATTACTCTCAAATAACATTTAACTTAACCTAACCTTTTTCGTTCATAACAACAGCACCCACATCAACCCACACCACTAATTACCCCAAAACACCATTGATTACCCCCCAAAACACCACTGTATACTATCAAAACACCATTGAATACTACCAAAACACCAGTGAATACCTCCAACCCACGACACTGAATACCCTAAAACAGTATTGAATACCCCCAAATAACATTTAACCCAACCTAACCTAACCCAACCTAACCTAACCCAACCTAACAACACCTAACCTAACCTAAACTATCCTAACCTAACCTAACCTAACTGGAGAGCGAAACGTTGCCACAAGAAAATGTCACATTAGTTGCAATTGTACCTAACAAAATATGGAAATTTTAAGCACAAGTCAGTAAATGTATGTTTTCCATAAATGGTTATATTCAGACCAGTGTCTGTATTATCTGAAACTACATCAAGAACGGACACGCTCTTATTATTTTGTGTCTCACAGTAAAAACAATATTCCTATGGACATAAATGATAGACAATACCGACACATTCGGAAAAATAGATATAAATACAGTATAATGCGATACTTGATTTACTACGTTTCGCCCACACAGTGAGCTTTATCATGTTACTTTATCATCTTGTCGGTATTGTATACCATTCTTGTACAACCTGTCAGACACTGCACCATCATGGAATCTTGATTCTGAGGACTTGTACATAACCTTCACGACAACGACAACTACTACTACAACTAACCCATCTCTTTGGGTATGACCTACTTCCACTGGGGAATCCCGCCTACCAGTGACTATGCCCTCGTCTGCTACACGTCCATTTCCACCTTACCTTACGTTGGTATAAAAGCGCCAGCATCCTTGCCGGTCCTTACCTGAGAGTCTGAACTAACTAACTCTGCTCCAGAAACTCCACGACTTCGGTGCTGTTCACACCAACTCCAAGGTCGAGGGACTGATTACCTCATCTACTCTCTTCAAATAATGTGCTAGAATTTGTATTGATAAAGCCACTGGATGGCGAAACGTTTACATTAAAGATACCCAGGTGTTGCACATTTCATCATCATGTTACTAACACATTTACCTAGGTGAAAGTACATTCAGAGTGGAGAGTCAGGTAGAGTGTCATGTGGAGAGTCAGGAAGAGAGTCAAGTGCAGAGTCAGGTGGAGAGTCAGGTGCAGAGTCATGTGGAGAGTCAGGTGGAGAGTCAGGAAAAGAGTCAAGTGTAGAGTCAGGTGGAGTCATGTGGAGAGTCAGGAAGAGAGTCAAGTGTAGAGTCAGGTGGAGAACGTTGGGCAAGTTTTATTTGAGACGGTCCTGATAAAGCCCACTGTGTGGGCGAAACGTACTTAATAAACTTTAAAACTTTTGGTTTAATATGAAAAATCGGGACTTGCCTGCCGAATGTCACATTCAGGGTTTTAAATTGTTCCAAGTAGACAGAAGTATCGGGAAGCGGGGTGGGGTGGCACTCTATGTCCGTGATCATTTAACTTGTTGTATAAAAACGGGTATAAAGTCTGAATTAACACATACAGAGTCTGTCTGGATAGAATTTTCAGATGGGTGTGAAAAACTGATTTTAGGCGTGATTTACCGTCCTCCAAACTTAGATAGGGAACAAGGGAGACTACTTTGGGAGGAAATTGTTAAGGCCACAAGGCACTATAACGTAGTAATTCTAGGGGACTTTAACTTTAGTCAGATTGATTGAAATTTCTTGACAGGGAATTTAGAATCTAACGACTTTTTAGAAGTAGTTCAGGATTGCTTTTTGAAGCAGTTTGTAACAGAACCTACAAGGGGAAATAACCTACTTGACTTGGTTCTGGCAAGCAAGGAAACCCTTGTTAATAATTTAGAAATTACAGAGGAACTCGGCTCAAGCGACCACAAGTCAATTACCTTTACATAAGAACATAGGAACATAAGAAAGGAGGAACACTGCAGCAGGCCTGTTGGCCCATACTAGGCAGGTCCTTCATAATCCATCCCAATAACAGAATAATTGCCCAACCTAATTTTCAATTGTACCCAAGAAATAAGCTTTGAAGATTCTATTAACTCAAGTGCGAGTCCCACTCAAATCCAACCCCTCTCACTCATGAATTTATCCAACCTAAATTTGAAACTACCCAAGGTCCTAGCTTCAATGACCCTACTAGGGAGACTGTTCCACTCATCAACTACCCTATTTCCAAACCAATATTTTCCTATATCCTTTCTAAATCTAAACTTATCCAATTTGAATCCATTATTGCGGGTTCTCTCTTGGAGAGATATCCTCAAGACCTTATTTATATCCCCCTTATTAATACCCATCTTCCACTTATATACCTCGATCATGTCTCCCCTCATTCTTCGTCTTACAAGTGAATGTAATTTAAGGGGCTTCAATCTTTCTTCATACGGAAGATTTCTAATGCTATGAATTAACTTTGTCATTCGTCGCTGAATGTTTTCTAACGAATTTATATCCATTCTGTAAAATGGAGACCAGAACTGAGCTGCATAATCTAGGTGAGGCCTTACTAATGATGTATAAAGCTGTAATATAACCGCTGGACTTCTGTTGCTTACACTTGATATAAATCCCAGTAATCTATTTGCTTTATTTCTTACGCTTAGGCATTGCTGACTTGGTTTGAGGTTGCTGCTTACCATAACCCCCAGATCCTTTTCGCATTCTGTACGGCTGAGTTCAACATTATTAAGCTGGTAGGTGCTAGGGTTATGAACATTCCCGAGCTTTAGAACTTTGCATTTATCTACATTGAACTGCATCTGCCATTTTTCTGACCAGGAATTGAGTTTGTCTAAATCCTCCTGAAGTTCCGTGACATCTACGTCTGAATCGATTATCCTACCTATCTTCGTGTCATCAGCGAATTTGCTCATTTTTTTTTTTTATTAACACATCGGCCGATTCCCACCAAGGCAGGGTGGCCCGAAAAAGAAAAACTTTCATCATCATTCACTCCATCACTGTCTTGCCAGAAGGGTGCTTTACACTACAGTTATAAAACTGCAACATTAACACCCCTCCTTCAGAGTGCCGGCACTGTACTTCCCATCTCCAGAACTCAAGTCCGGCCTGCCGGTTTCCTGAATCTCTTCATAAATGTTACTTTGCTCACACTCCAACAGCACGTCAAGTATTAAAAACCATATGCCTCCATTCACTTCTATCAATGGAAATAAATGGTATAAAATACCGACACAATGGAAAAATAAACACATAAGCAGTATAATGTGATCCTTTATTGACAACGTTTCGCCCACGCAGTGCTTTATCAGTCACAGACAGATCTACCTGGAAAATGAGCAACATAGAGATATATATAGGTACAGTCAGGTGGAGAATGCTGGTCAGATGGAGAAAGCTGCATGTGAGTCTTAAAGTAGTGAAAACATAGTGTGACTTAAAGGACCTGCAGTGTACCATTCTTGAGTTCTAGGTGGGATAGCGTTGAAAAGTTTCTTGGCAATAGGTTCAGCTATGTTGTAGAAGCCGTTGTTCTGGTTAAAGTTGTTGGACATACAGATGAGTGATGATTCTAGGATTCTTCGGTATTGCGTGTTGTCTTCTCTGGCGATGAGTCTTGCGTTTCTGTAGTTGATTAAATGGTTCACTCAGAAACGCAAGACTCATCGCCGAGAGACAACGCAACCGAAGATCTAGAATCACTCTTTATGTCCAACAACCAGAAGCTTCTAACAGCGACACAGAACTCTCAACGCTATCCACCTAAACTCAGGAATGGTCACTGCAGGTCCTGAAGTCACATATGTTTTCCACTACTAAGACTCACATGCAGCTTTCCATCTGACGCATTCTCCACCTGATGTACCTATATATCTCTATGTTGCTCATTTTCCAGGTAGATCTGTCTGTGACTCGATAAAGCCACTGCGTGGGCAAGCTGTCAATAAAGGATCACATTATACTGCTATGTGTTTATTTTTCCACTTCTATCAAATACGCTCCACATGCTTGCTGGAAGTCCAAGCCCTCGCACACAAAACTTCCTTTACCCCTCCCTCCAACCTTTCCTAGGCCGACCCCTACCCCGCCTTCCCTCCACTACAGATTTATACACTCTCGAAGTCACTCTGTCTCGTTCCATTCTCTCTACATGTCCAAACCACCTCAACAACCCCTCCTCAGCTCTCTGGACAATCGTTTTGGTAATCCCGCACCTCCTCCTAATTTCCAAACTCCGAATTCTCTGCATTATATTCACACCACACATTGACCTCAGACATGACATCTCCACTGCCTCCAGCCTTCTCCTCGTTGCAACATTCATCACCCATGCTTCACACCCATATAAGAGCGTTGGTATAACTATACTCTCATACATTCCCTCTTTACTTCCATGGACAAGGTTCTTTGTCTCCACAGACTCCAGTGCTCCACTCACCCTTTTCCCCTCATCAATTCTATGATTCACCTCATCCTTCATAGACCCATCCGCCGACATGTCCACTCCCAAATATCTGAATACATTCACCTCCTCCATACTCTCTCCCTCCAATCTGATATCCAATCTTTCGTCACCTATTCTTTTTGTTATCCTCATCACCTTACTCTTTCCTATATTCACTTTCAATTTTCTTCTTTTACACACCCTACCAAATTCATCCACCAACCTCTGCAGCTTCTCTTCAGAATCTCCCAAAAGCACAGTGTCATCAGCAAAAAGCAACTGTGACAACTCCCACTTTGTATTTGCTTCTTTATCTTTTAGCCCAACACCTCTTGCCAAGACCCTCGCATTCACTTCTCTTACAACCCCATCTATAAATATATTGAACAACCACGGTGACATCACACATCCTTGTCTAAGGCCCACTTTTACTGGGAAATAGTCCCTTCCCTCCTACACACTCTAACCTGAGCCTCACTATCCTCATAAAAACTCTTCACTGCTTTCAGTAACCTTCCTCCTATTCCATACACCTGCAACATCTGCCACATTGCCCCCTATCTACCCTATCATACGCCTTTTCCAAATCCATAAATGCCACAAAACATCTTTACCCTTATCCAAATACTGTTCACCTATATGTTTCACTGTAAACACTTGGTCTACACACCCCTACCTTTCCTAAAGCCCCTTGTTCATCTGCTTTCCTGCTTTCTGTTTTACTCTTAATTCTTTCAATAATAACTCTACCATACACTTTACCAGGTACACTCAACAGACTTATTCCCCTATAATTTTTGCACTCTCTTTTGTCCCCTTTGCCTTTATACAAAGGAACAATACACGCTCTCTGCCAATCCCTAGGTACCTTACCCTCTTCCATACATTTATTAAATAATAGCACCAACCACTCCAAAATTATATCCCACCTGCTTTTAACATTTCTATCTTTATCCCATCAATCCCAGCTGCCTTACCCCTTTCATTCTACCCACTGCCTCACGAACTTCCCTACACCCACAACTGGCTCTTCCACACTCCTACAAGATGTTATTCCTCCTTGCCCTACACACGAAATCACAGCTTCCTGTCTTCATCAACATTTAACAAATCCTCAAAATATTCTCTCCATCTTCCCGATACCTCTAACTCTCCATTTAATAACTCTCCTCTCCTATTTTTAACTGTCAAATCCATTTGTTCTCTAGGCTTCCTCAACTTATTAATCTCATTCCAAAACTTTTTCTTATTTTCAACAAAATTTGCTGATAACATCTCACCCACTCTCTCATCTGCTCTCTTTTTACATTGCTTCACCACTCTTTTAACCTCTCTTTTCTCTCCATATACTCTTCCCTCCTTGCATCACTTCTACTTTGTAAAAACCTCTCATATGCTAACTTTTTCTCCCTTACTACTCTCTTTACATCATCATTCCACCAATCGCTCCTCTTCCCTCCCGCACCCACTCGCCTGTAACCACAAACTTCTGCTGAACACTCTAACACTACATTTTTAAATTTACCCCATACATTTTCGACCCCATTGCCTACACTCTCACTAGCCCATCTATCCTCCAATAGTTGTTTATATCTTACCCTAACTGCCTCATCTTTTAGTTTATAAACCTTCACATCTCTTTTACTTACTGATTCTATTTTCCTTGTATCCCATCTACCTTTTACTCCCACTGTAGCTATAACTAAAAAGTGATCTGATATATCTGTAGCCCTCTATAAACATGTACATCCTGAAGTCTACTCAACAGTCTTTTATCTACCAATACATAGTCCAACAAACTACTGTCATTACGCCCTACATCATATCTTGTATACTTATTTATCCTCTTTTCTTAAAATATGTATTACCTATAACTAAACCCCTTTCTATACAAAGTTCAATCAAAGGGCTCCCATTATCATTTACACCTGGCACCCCAAACTTACCTACTACACCCTCTCTGCATGTTTCTCCCACTTTAGCATTTAGGTCCCCTACCACAATTACTCTCCATTTGGTTCAAAAGTTCCTATACATTCGCTTAACATCTCCCAAAATCTCTCTCTCCTCTACACTCCTCTCTTCTCCAGGTGCATACACGCTTATTATGACCCACTTTTCGCATCCGACCCTTATTTTAATCCACATAATCCTTGAATTTACACATTCATATTCCCTCTTTTCCTTCCATAACTGATCCTTCAACATTATTGCTACCCCTTCCTTAGCTCTAACTCTCTCAGATACTCCTGACTTAATCCCATTTATTTCTCCCCACTGAAACTCGCCTACCCCCTTCAGCTTTGTTTCGCTTAGGGCCAGGACATCCAACTTCTTTTCATTCATAACATCGGCAATCATCTCTTTCTTATCATCCGCACTACATCCACGCACATTCAGACAACCCAATTTTATAAAGTTTTTCTTCTTCTCGTTTTTAGTAGATTTGTACAGGAGAAGGGGTTACTAGCCCATTGCTCCCGGCATCTTAGTCGCCTCATACGACACGCATGGCTTACGGAGGAAAGATTCTTTTCCACTTCCCCATGGACAATAGAGAAAATAAAAAGAACAAGAGCTATTAAGAAAAAGAAGAAAAACCTAGATGTTAGTTAGTTAGTGGTATGGGTTTTTGGGGGAAAACAGAGAAGTCCCAGTGTAGTAATATTATAAGTTGTAGGAGAACTAGTAATAGGCAGAATAAGGTGGATAGTGGAAAGCGAGTGACACTAGATGACAAGGACAGTAATAGGTATAGTGGAAAAACAGAGATGAGCAGGAAGGGTAAAGAGAAAGGAGGGTCTCTAAATATATATTACACCAATAGTCGTTGTGCTAGGAATAAGATGGACGAGTTGAGATTAGTTGCAAGTACGGGTAATATTGATGTTTTTGCAATAACTGAGACATGGTTTAATATGAAAAATCGGGACTTGCCTGCCGAATGTCACATTCAGGGTTTTAAATTGTTCCAAGTAGACAGAAGTATCGGGAAAGGGGGTGGGGTGGCACTCTATGTCCGTGATCATTTAAATTGTTGCATAAAAACGGGTATAAAGTCTGAATTAACACATACAGAGTCTGTCTGGATAGAATTTTCAGAGGGGTGTGAAAATTGATTTTAGGCGTGATTTACCGTCCTCCAAACTTAGATAGGGAACAAGGGAGACTACTTTGGGAGGAAATTGTTAAGGCCACAAGACACGATAACGTAGTAATTCTAGGGACTTTAACTTTAGTCAGATTGATTGGAATTTCATGACAGGGAATTTAGAATCTAACGACTTTTTAGAAGTAGTTCAGGATTGCTTTTGAAGCAGTTTGTAACAGAACCTACAAGGGAAATAACCTACTTGACTTGGTTCTGGCAAGCAAGGAAACCCTTGTTAATAATTTAGAAATTACAGAGGAACTCGGCTCAAGCGACCACAAGTCAATTACCTTTAGCATTGAATGGATGTATGATAGTAGGGATAATTCAGTAATGGTCCCAGATTTTCGCTTAGCAGATTATAATGGACTTAGAGAACACTTATCAACTGTGGACTGGGGTGAAGAAGAGAGGTATCAATATGACAGTTTTCTTAACACTATACAGGCTGCCCAAAGAACATTTATCCCGTATAAAGAAATTAGATCAAGTAGAAATGACCCAAAATGGATGAATAATAGGCTCAAATATCTTTTAGGGCAGAAGAAAGGAATTTATAGGCGCATAAAAGAGGTGAGGGTCATCTTATAAATCAGTATACTGACATTAAGAGGGACGTTAAAAAGGGAATAAGAAAAGCTAAACGGGACTATGAAATTAAAGTTGCTAGGGATTCAAAACTAACCCAAAATTTTTTTCCAGGTTTATAGAACAAAAGTTAGGGATAAGATAGGTCCCCTTAAAAATAACTTTGGGCATCTTACTGACAAGGAGAATGATATGTGCTTTATTTTTAATAATTATTTTCTCTCGGTTTTCACACAGGAAGACATTAATAATATCCCAGTAATTAATTTTTACAGATGCCCAGAAGAAGATAAATTATGTAATATCACAGTCACTAGCGAAATGATTATGAAACAGCTGGACCGACTGAAACAAATAAATCGCCGGGTCCTGATGAGCTTTTGCAAGGGTTCTTAAGGAATGAAAATGGAACTCTGTGAACCAATATCTAACATTTTTAATTTATCTCTTCAAACAGGTGTAGTGTCTGATATGTGGAAGATGGCTAATGTAATTCCTATTTTTAAAGCAGGGGACAAGTCACTACCGTCAAACTACCGCCCAATAAGCCTGACCTCAATTGTAGGCAAATTACTAGAGTCAATTATAGCTGATATTATTAGAAGCCATCTAGATAACCATAATTTGATTAATGATACCCAGCATGGATTCACGAGGGGCCGTTCCTGCCTATCTAATTTATTAACCTTCTTCAGTAAAGCTTTTGAGGCTGTTGATCACGATAAAGAATTCGATATTGTTTATTTAGACTTTAGTAAGGCTTTTGATAGAGTACCGCACCAGAGACTGTTAAAGAAAGTGGCAGCTCATGGCATTGGGGGAAAAGTGCTGTCATGGATCGAGTCATGGCTCACCAATAGGAAGCAGAGAGTGTGCATAAATGGGGTTAAATCCGAATGGGGACTTGTAACAAGTGGTGTTCAACAGGGATCAGTCTTAGGCCCATTGTTATTTATAATATATATCAATGACCTTGATGAGGGAATTACTAGTGATATGAGCAAATTCGCCGACGACACGAAGATAGGTAGGATAATTGATTCAAACATAGATGTCATAGAACTTCAGGAAGATTTAGACAAACTTAATTCGTGGTCAGAAAAGTGGCAGATGCAGTTCAATGTAGATAAATGCAAGGTTCTGAAGCTCGGGAGTGTCCATAACCCAAGCACTTATAAGTTAAATAACGTAGAACTTAGCCATACAGATTGCGAGAAGGACTTGGGGGTGATGGTAAGCAGCAACCTTAAACCAAGACAGCAATTAGATGAATGGTTCAGAGAACCGACAAGTTGTTAAATTAGACACATATGCAACACTTGGGTATCTTTATTGAGGAAACGTTTCGCCACACAGTGGCTTCATCAGTCCAATACAAAGTAGAAAGGTGTAAGGAGAGGAGGAGTTTGAGGTTATCAGTCCCTCGGCCTGGAGTCGATGTGTTCAGTCCATCAATCTTGTTAGAAGTGTAGCACAAGGCCGTAGAGGTGGCTTATATGCTGTAATCAGGTGAGATGCAGCAGGAGGAGGCAGGTCATAGTGGTATCAACCACTAGTCGAAGTAAGTCCTTGTCCAAAGGTTTGGACAGCATATAAGCCACCTCTACGGCCTTGTGCTACACTTCTAACAAGATTGATGGACTGAACACATCGACTCCAGGCCGAGGGACTGATAACCTCAAACTCCTCCTCTCCTTACACCTTTCTACTTTGTATTGACTGATGAAGCCACTGTGTGGCGAAACGTTTCTCAATAAAGATACCCAAGTGTTGCATATGTGTCTAATTTAACAACTTGTCGGTTCTCTGAACCATTCATCTACTTCCTGTCTGACACAGCAACTTCTTGGGATCTTGATACAAAGGGATTCTTCAACATTTGTCCAAACCTTTGGACAAGGACTTACTTCGACTAGTGGTTGATACCACTATGACCTGCCTCCTCCTGCTGCATCTCACCTGATTACAGCATATAAGCCACCTCTACGGCCTTGTGCTACACTTCTAACAAGATTGATGGACTGAACACATCGACTCCAGGCCGAGGGACTGATAACCTCAAAGTCCTCCTCTCCTTACACCTTTCTACTTTGTATTGGACTGATGAAGCCACTGTGTGGCGAAACGTTTCCTCAATAAAGATACCCAAGTGTTGCATATGTGTCTAATTTAACAAGACAGCAATGCCTAAGCGTACGTAATAAGGCAAATAGATTACTGGGATTTATATTTTACATCATTAGTAAGGCCTCACCTAGATTACGCAGCTCAGTTCTGGTCTCCATATTACAGAATGGACATAAATTCGTTAGAAAACATTCAGCGTAGAATGACTAAATTAATACATAGCATTAGAAATCTTCCTTACGAAGAAAGATTGAAGACCCTAAAATTACATTCACTTGTAAGACGTAGAATGAGGGGAGACATGATCGAGGTATACAAGTGGAAAATGGGTATTAACATAGGGGATATAAATAAGGTCTTGAGGATATCTCTCCAAGAGAGAACCCGCAATAATGGATTCAAGTTAGATAAGTTTAGATTTAGAAAGGATATAGGAAAGTATTGGTTTGGAAATAGGGTAGTTGATGAGTGGAACAGTCTGCCTAGTAGGGTTTTTAAAGGTAGGACCTTGGGTAGTTTCAAATTTAGGTTGGATAAATTCATGAGTGAGAGGGGTTGGATTTGAGTGGGACTCGCGCATGAGTGGGTAGAATTGTCAAAGCTTATTTCTTGGGTAGCATTGAAAATTGGGTTGAGCAAATATTCTGTTAGTGGGACGGATTGTGAAGGACCTGCCTAGTATGGGCCAACAGGCCTGCTGCAGTTTTCCTCCTTTCTTATGTTCTTATGTTCTTATGTGTGTATGTATATATATATGCATGTGTATGCCAGTGTAGTGTGACCTAAAGTGTAAGTAGAAGTAGCTAGATATACCTGTTATCCAGCGTGTTTATGAGACAGAAAAAAGACACCAGCAATCCTACCATCATGTTAGTGGGACGGATTGTGAAGGACCTGCCTAGTATGGGCCAACAGGCCTGCTGCAGTTTTCCTCCTTTCTTATGTTCTTATGTTCTTATGTGTGTATGTATATATATATATGCATGTGTATGCCAGTGTAGTGTGACCTAAAGTGTAAGTAGAAGTAGCTAGATATACCTGTTATCCAGCGTGTTTATGAGACAGAAAAAAGACACCAGCAATCCTACCATCATGTAAAACAGTTTCAGGTTTCTGTTGCACAGTCACCTGGCAGGACGGTAGTACCTCCCTGGGTGGTTGCTGTCTACCAACCTACTACCTATTATTATATCACTCATATCACTAGTAATTCCCTCGTCAAGGTCATTTATATATATTATAAACAACAACGGGCCCAAAACCGATCCCTGTGGAACGCCACTTGTTATAGATCCCCACTCAGATTTAACCCCATTAATGCACACCCTCTGCTTCCTATTGGTGAGCCATGACTCGATCCATGAAAACACTTTTCCTCCAATGCCGTGAGCAACCACTTTCTTTAACAGTCTCTGATGTGGTACTCTATCAAAAGCCTTACTAAAATCCAAATAAACAATATCGAATTCTTTATCATGATCAACTGCCTCAAAAGCTTTACTGAAAAAAGTTAATAAATTAGTTAGGCAGGAACGGCCCTGGTGAATCCATGTTGAGTATCATTAATCAAATTATGCCTATCGAGATGGCTTTTATGTTATCAGCTATAATCGACTCTAATAATTTGCCTACAATTGAAGTTAGACTTATTGGGCGGTAATTTGATGGTAACGACTTGTCCCCTAATGGATGTATGATAGTAGGGATAATTCAGTAACGGTCCCAGATTTTCGCTTAGCAGATTATAATGGACTTAGAGAACACTTATCAACTGTGGACTGGGGTGACGAAGAGAGGTATCAATATGACAGTTTTCTTAACACTATACAGGCTGCCCAAAGAACATTTATCCCATATAAAGAAATTAGATCGAATAGAAATGACCCAAAATGGATGAATAATAGGCTCAAATATCTTTTAGGGCAGAAGAAACGAATTTATAGGCATATAAGAACATAAGAATGGAGGAACACTGCAGAAGGCCTACTGGCCCATACAAGGCAGGTCCTTATCAAAACCACCACTACCTAAGAATTTACTCCTGTACTCACGACACTAATCAAACCCAGCCCCTCCCACTCATATATTTGTCCAATCTCTTTTTAAAGCCAACCAAGGTCCTAGCCTCTATCACCCTACTCGGAAGATTGTTCCACGCATCTACAACTCTGTTCGAAAACCAGTACTTGCCTATGTCCTTTCTAAATCTAAATTTATCCAATTTAAATCCGTTATTTCTGGTTCTTACTTGGTACGATATCCTCAGTATTTTATTAATATCTCCTTTGTTTATGCCCATCATCCAATAGAAAGCTCTCTGTCAATCGTCTTGTGTGCTCTCTGTCAATCTGAAGAAGATGTCCTCTCTTGAGCTACTCTACCAGCAGCTGAAGGAAGAACTGAGGGTAGCTAAGCTTGAGATACAGCGACTGACTGAGGAAAACAAGAGGATTCGTAGTAATCCTCCTGTTGAGAATCCTCAAGCCAGGAAAGGAACCTGACAGTAAAACGCATGGGACAAAGTAAGGCTCAAGAGGAGGGTGGGGAGGTTGGGGAAAAAACGAAGAACCCAGGAGAATGTTTTGGAAAATCGAACCCATTCTCCGTGCTACCCGATGAATGAGTCGATTTCTGGGAGCGTCAAAAACGAAAACCAAAGGGAAAGGAAAAAATTGTTGTTGTTGGACAGCGTTAGGTACATGGATAGGTTGTTTGGGTTGATAGGGGAAAAAGGGCAGAGGGGTTTTCTTCCGGCTGGGATGGAGGATATTGTTAGCCGTCTGGACGACATCATGAGAGGTAATGGGAGCAATCCCTATTATCTGTCTCAGTGCTGGAGGCAACGATGTTGGCAGACGTAGGAGTGAGGACCTGACTAGCTGGTTTAGGTCAGCAATAGACATAATTAGAAGAAAGGGGGGGAACCCTGTCATATGTGGTATTTTGCCAAGGAGGAGTTGGAAATGGCTGTCCAGGGGAATTGGGGGCCCCCAAAGCTGGGGTTTGGGCAAATACTGTAAGGAAAAATTTAGGGAACATTCATTGGGCAACTGGGACCTCTTCGGCAGAAAATGACATGTATCCCGGGATGGGGTTCACTTATCCAGGTCTGGGGTGGGGGCATTTGGGAACTGCAGTGGAGGGAGCTGTTAGGGGCTTTAAACCAGAAATAGTTAGTGGATGGGTTTTGGGGAAAACAGAGAAGTCCCAGTGTAGTAATATTATGTTGTAGGAGAACTATAATAGGCAGAATAAGGTGGGTAGTGAAAGTTAGTGACACTAGATGACAAGGACAGTAATAGGTATAGTAAAAAAAGAGATGAGCAGGAAGGGTAAAGAGAAAGGAGGGTTCTAAATATATATTCACCAATAGTCGTAGTGCTAGGAATAAGATGGGGCGAGTTGAGATTAGGAAGTACGGGAATATTGATGTTTTTAATAACTGAGACATGGTTTAATATGAAAATCGATTGCCTGCCGAATGTCAAATTCAGGGGTTTTTAAAATTTTTCCAAGTAGACAGAAGTTTTCGAAAGGGTGGGGGTTATGTCCGTGATCATTTAAATTGTTGCATAAAAACGGGATAAAGTCTGAATTAACACATACAGAGTCTGTCTGGATAGAATTTTCAGAGGGTGTGAAAATTGATTTTGGGTGATTTACCGTCCTCCAAACTTAGATAGGGAACAAGGGAGACTACTTTGGGAGGAAATTGTTAAGGCCACAAGACACGATAACGTAGTAATTTAGGGACTTAACTTTAGTCAGATTGATTGGAATTTCATGACAGGGAATTTAGAATCTAACGACTTTTGAAGTAGTTCAGGATTGTTTTTTGAAGCAGTTTTAACAGAACCTACAAGGGAAATAACCATTTGGGATTTGGGTTCTGGCAAGCAAAAACCCTTGAATAATTTAGAAAACAGAGGAACTCGGCTCGCACACAAGTCAATTACCTTAGCATTGAATGGATGTATGATAGTGGGGATAATTCAGAATGGTCCCAGATTTTCGCTAGCAGATTATAATGGACTTAGAGAACACTTATCAACGTGGACTGGGTGAAGAAGAGGTATAATATGACAGTTTTCTTAACACTATACAGGCTGCCCAAAGAAATTTATCCCGTATAAAGAAATTAGATCAAGTAGAAATGACCCAAAATGGATGAATAATAGGCTCAAATATTTTTTTAGGCAGAAGAAAGGAATTTATAGGCGCAAAAAGAGGGAGGGTCATCTTATAAATCAGTATACTGACATTAAGGGGGGACGTTAAAAAGGGAATAAGAAACCCAAAGACTATGAAATTGTTGCTAGGATTCAAAACTAACCCAAAAAGTTTTTTCCAGGTTTATAGAAAAAAAGTTAGGATAAGATAGGTCCCCTTAAAAATAACTTTTGGGCATCTTACTGACAAGGAGAATGATATGCTCTATTTTAATAATTTTTTTTGGTTTTCACACAGGAAGAATTATAATATCCCAGAAATTAATTTTTACAGAGGCCCAGAAGAAGATAAATTATGTAATATCACAGTCACTAGGAAATGATTATGAAACAGCTGACCGACTGAAACAAAATAAATCGCCGGGTCCTGATGAGCTTCAGGTTCTTAAAGAATGCAAATGGAACTCTTGGGAAACCCAAAATTAACATTTTTAATTTATTTCTTCAAACAGGGGGGGTCTGATATGTAAAAATGGCTAATGTAATTCTATTTTTAAGCAGGGGACAAGTCACTACCGTCAAAAATACCGCCCAAAAGCCTGACCCAAAGGCAAATTAAAGAGTCAATTATAGGTATTATTAGAAGCCATCTAGATAACATAATTTGATTAAGATACCCAGCATGGATTCAAGGGTTGAAAAAATTCCTGCTTTTCATCCCGGGGCTTTTGGGATAGAGTACCGCACCAGAGACGTTAAAGAAAGGGCAGCTCATGGTATTGGGGGGAAAAGTGCTGTCATGGATCGAGTCATGGCTCACCAATAGAAGCAGAGAGTGTGCATAAATGGGGAAACCGAATGGGGACTTGTAAAAGTGGTTCCACAGGGACCCAGTCCCATTGTTATTTATAATATATATCAATGACCTTGATGAGGGAATTACTAGTGATATGAGCAATTCGCCGACGACACGAAATAGGTAGGATAATTGATTCAAACATAGATGCAAGAACTTCGGAAGATTTGACAAACTTAATTCGTGGTCGAAAGGGAGATGAGTTCAATGTAGATAAATGCAAGGTCTGAAGCTCGGGAGGCCATAACCCAAGCACTTATAAGTTAAATAACGTAGAACTTAGCCATACAGATTGGGGGACTTGGGGTGATGGTAAGCAGCAACCTTTAAAACCCAAAACAGCAAAAGCCTAAGGAAGTAATAAAAGGGAAATAGATTACTGGGATTTATATCAAGAAGTGTTAGCAAAAAGTCCAGAGGTTATATTACAGCTTTATACATCATTAGTAAGGCCTCACCAGATTACGCAGCTCAGTTCTGGGCTCCACCAAAATGGTCTCCATATTACAGAAGGACATAAATTGTTAGAAAACATTAGCGTAGAATGACTAAATTAATACATAGATTGAAATCTTCCCGAAGAAAGATTGAAGACCTATAATTTCATTCACTTGTAAGACGTAGAATGAGGGGAGACATGATCGAGGTATACAAGGGAAAAAGGGTATTAACAAAGGGATATAAATAAGTCCTGAGGATATCTTCCAAGAGAGAACCCCAAAATGGGGTTCAAGTTAGATAAGTTTAGATTTAGAAAGGATATAGGAAAGTATTGGTTTGGAAATAGGGTAGTTGATGAGTGGAACATTGCCTAGTAGGGTTGAAGCTAGGGCCTTGGGGTTTCAAATTTAGGTTGGGTAAATTCATGAGTGAGAGGGGTTGGGTTTGGAGGGGACTCGCGCATGAGTGGGTAGAATTGTCAAAGCTTATTTTTTTGGGGAGCATTGAAGATTGGGTGAGAAATATTCTGTTAGTGGGACGGATTGTGAAGGACCTGCCAGTATGGGCCAACAGGCCGCTGCAGTGTTCCCCCTTTCATTTTTTAGTTTTTTTGTTC
>WNWK01038469.1:0-17922 GCA_009830355.1 Cherax destructor | reverse complement strand
GTTCTTATGTTCTTATGTAAAAGCCTTTGACAAGTGTGACCATGGTGTAATAGCACACAAAATGAGTGATAAAGGAATAACAGGAAAAGTTTGTAGATGGAACTATAATTTCCTAACAAATAGAACACAAAGAGTAGTAGTCAACAAAGTCTGAGGCAGCTACGGTGAAAAGCTCTGTTCCACAAGGCACAGTACTCGCTCCCATCTTGTTCCTCATCCTCATATCGGATATAGACAGGGATATAAGCTACAGTGCCGTGTCTTCCTTTGCAGATGACACCCGAATCTGCATGACAGTGTCCACCATTGAAGACACTGCAAGACTCCAAGCAGACATCTACCAAATCTTTAAATGGGCTGCAGAAAACAATATGAAGTTCAATGATGAGAAATTTCAATTTTTATTTTACATTTTATTAGTTACCAATAAATATACATTTACAGTTCATAAACATGCAATAATTACATGTTACAAAATAGTACAACAGCAATTTTCTTTGATTAAGCAGTGAATATATCAGAAAACTATACCCATAAACCATTTACCTCTACAATCAGTGAATACAGTAAATACAAAGTCCACAAATAACATAAACCCAAATAATGAAATACAGAGTCCACAATAACATTGGCTCTAGTCCTAAGAATATGCAGTGAAGACGGCAAATAAAATTTACAGTGAGCACAAAATAACAAATAACAAAACCCAAATAATGAAATACAGAGTCCACAATAACGTTGACTCTAGTGCTAAGAATATGCAGTGAAGACTGCAAATAAAATTTACAGTGAGCACAAAATAACAAATAACAAAACCCAAATAATGAAATACAGAGTCCACAATAACGTTGACTCTAGGGCTAAGAATATGCAGTGAAGACCGCAAATAAAATTTACAGTGAGCACAAAATAAAAGAGATAACATTAACTGTTCATAGATACCTCCAGACCTCGGTACTTATATTACTCTCACCTTACCCTCTCACACGTCCCATGTATACTCTACCACATCATACACTCTATTACATATACAAAGCATGTTATTTCTAACATGAAAACTTCACCACCATTAGAACACCTAGACTTGTTTCTATTGTTACACAAAACGTGTTCTTGTACAAAATAAGTAGGAACCCCAACATAGGGTGAAAGACAAATAAACAAACGTTTTTACAAGAATCACACTGTTACACACACTATAAAATGGCCCAAACATTATACAATTCAGCCGATAGTGTCCACCACCATAAGAACTGTATGAAAACAGTGGTAAAAACCAAAAGACTTATGGTTATGATTTTTTCCACTACAACCTTGCCACCGACGGGTGTTCTTATATCCTTGAATATCCTACCACACAAAACCTTTAGTAAGGCTTTTGATAGAGTACCGCACCAGAGACTGTTAAAGAAAGTGGCAGCTCATGGCATTGGGGGAAAAGTGCTGTCATGGATCGAGTCATGGCTCACCAATAGGAAGCAGAGAGTGTGCATAAATGGGGTTAAATCCGAATGGGGACTTGTAACAGGTGGTGTTCCACAGGGATCAGTCTTAGGCCCATTGTTATTTATAATATATATCAATGACCTTGATGAGGGAATTACTAGTGATATGAGCAAATTCGCCGACGACACGAAGATAGGTAGGATAATTGATTCAAACATAGTTGTCATAGAACTTCAGGAAGATTTAGACAAACTTAATTCGTGGTCAGAAAAGTGGCAGATGCAGTTCAATGTAGATAAATGCAAGGTTCTGAAGCTCGGGAGTGTCCATAACCCAAGCACTTATAAGTTAAATAACGTAGAACTTAGCCATACAGATTGCGAGAAGGACTTGGGGGTGATGGTAAGCAGCAACCTTAAACCAAGACAGCAATGCCTAAGCGTACGTAATAAGACAAATAGATTACTGGGATTTATATCAAGAAGTGTTAGCAACAGAAGTCCAGAGGTTATATTACAGCTTTATACATCATTAGTAAGGCCTCACCTAGATTACGCAGCTCAGTTCTGGTCTCCATATTACAGAATGGACATAAATTCGTTAGAAAACATTCAGCGTAGAATGACTAAATTAATACATAGCATTAGAAATCTTCCTTACGAAGAAAGATTGAAGACCCTAAAATTACATTCACTTGTAAGACGTAGAATGAGGGAGACATGATCGAGGTATACAAGTGGAAAATGGGTATTAACAAAGGGGATATAAATAAGGTCTTGAGGATATCTCTCCAGAGAGAACCCGCAATAATGGATTCAAGTTAGATAAGTTTAGATTTAGAAAAGATATAGGAAAGTATTGGTTTGGAAATAGGGTAGTTGATGAGTGGAACAGTCTGCCTAGTAGGGTTATTGAAGCTAGGACCTTGGGTAGTTTCAAATTTAGGTTGGATAAATTCATGAGTGAGAGGGTTGGATTTGAGTGGGACTCGCGCATGAGTGGGTAGAATTGTCAAAGCTTATTTCTTGGGTAGCATTGAAGATTGGGTTGAGCAAATATTCTGTTAGTGGGACGGATTGTGAAGGACTTGCCTAGTATGGGCCAACAGGCCTGCTGCAGTGTTCCTCCTTTCTTATGTTCTTATGTTCTTATGTTTCCAGACTCCTTAACTCAACGGAAACTACTACTCTTGTTTCAGTACCATATCTGTACAGAGTATAATCCAAAACACCCATACGAAGAAAGATTGAAGACCCTAAAATTGCATTCACTTGTGAGACGTGGAATGAGGGGAGACATGATCGAGGTGTACAAGTGGAAAATGGGTATTAACAAAGGGGATATAAATAAGGTCTTGAGGATATCTCTCCAAGAGAGAACCCGCAATGATGGATTCAGGTTAGATAAGTTTAGATTTAGAAAGGATATAGGAAAGTATTGGTTTGGAAATAGGGTAGTTGATGAGTGGAACAGTCTGCCTAGTAGGGTTATTGAAGCTAGGACCTTGGGTAGTTTCAAATTTAGGTTGGATAAATTCATGAGTGAGAGGGGTTGGATTTGAGTGGGACTCGCGCATGAGTGGGTAGAATTGTCAAAGCTTATTTCTTGGGTAGCATTGAAAATTGGGTTGAGCAAATATTCTGTTAGTGGGACGGATTGTGAAGGACTTGCCTAGTATGGGCCAACAGGCCTGCTGCAGTGTTCCTCCTTTCTTATGTTCTTATGTTAACTGTCACTACCACTCACACCATACCATACCACACCATGCCCCCCGGCACCAGAAGATCCGGCCAAACCCCTGCAAAACCCCATACTCCCCCCTCCCCCCTACAAGTACTCCAGCCTCACATTCACACCACCACATAAATATCCACGTCCAACACACTATTAATCTAAACAGTCACCCGGTCCCCCAACTGTGATGTCATCCGTCCCCCATCCCCAAAGGGAAACCCCCCTATCTACCTATCTACCTATCTACCTATGCCACTCCACCACAACACAGGCAGGACGGTCCTGTCTGTCCCAACTACTGGACCACTATGACAAGGTCCTGGATGCTCTAGAGGACAAACAGAATGCAGATGTTATATACACAGACTTTGCAAAAGCCTTTGATAAGTGTGACCATGGTGTGATAGCACACAAAATGCGTGATAAAGGAAAAGTTGGTACATGGATCTATAATTTCCTAACAAGTAGAACACAAAGAGTAGTAATCAACAGAGTAAAGACTGAGGCAGCTAATGTGAAAAGCTCTGTTCCACAAGGCACAGTACTCGCTCCCATCCTGTTCCTCATCCTCATATCGGACATAGACAGGGATATAAGCCACATAAGAACATAAGAAAGGAGGAACACTGCAGCAGGCCTGTTGGCCCATACTAGGCAGGTCCTTCACAATCCGTCCCACTAACAGAATATTTGCTCAACCCAATTTTCAATGCTACCCAAGAAATAAGCTTTGACAATTCTACCCACTCATGCGCGAGTCATAAGAACATAAGAGTCCCACTCAAATCCAACCTCTCACTCATGAATTTATCCAACCTAAATTTGAAACTACCCAAGGTCCTAGCTTCAATAACCCTACTAGGCAGACTGTTCCACTCATCAACTACCCTATTTCCAAACCAATACTTTCCTATATCCTTTCTAAATCTAAACTTATCTAACTTGAATCCATTATTGTGGGTTCTCTCTTGGAGAATATCCTCAAGACCTTATTTATATCCCCTTTGTTATACCCATTTTCCACTTGTATACCTCGATCATGTCTCCCTCATTCTACGTCTTACAAGTGAATGTAATTTTAGGGTCTTCAATCTTTCTTCGTAAGGAAGATTTCTAATGCTATGTATTAATTTAGTCATTCTACGCTGAATGTTTTCTAACGAATTTATGTCCATTCTGTAATATGGAGACCAGAACTGAGCTGCGTAATCTAGGTGAGGCCTTACTAATGATGTATAAAGCTGTAATATAACCTCTGGACTTCTGTTGCTAACACTTCTTGATATAAATCCCAGTAATCTATTTGCCTTATTACGTACGCTTAGGCATTGCTGTCTTGGTTTAAGGTTGCTGCTTACCATCACCCCCAAGTCCTTCTCGCAATCTGTATGGCTAAGTTCTACGTTATTTAACTTATAAGTGCTTGGGTTATGGACACTCCCGAGCTTCAGAACCTTGCATTTATCTACATTGAACTGCATCTGCCACTTTTCTGACCACGAATTAAGTTTGTCTAAATCTTCCTGAAGTTCTATGACATCTATGTTTGAATCAATTATCCTACCTATCTTCGTGTCGTCGGCGAATTTGCTCATATCACTAGTAATTCCCTCATCAAGGTCATTGATATATATTATAAATAACAATGGGCCTAAGACTGATCCCTGTGGAACACCACTTGTTACAAGTCCCCATTCGGATTTAACCCCATTTATGCACACTCTCTGCTTCCTATTGGTGAGCCATGACTCGATCCATGACAGCACTTTTCCCCAATGCCATGAGCTGCCACTTTCTTTAACAGTCTCTGGTGCGGTACTCTATCAAAAGCCTTACTAAAGTCTAAATAAACAATATCGAATTCTTTATCGTGATCAACAGCCTCAAAAGCTTTACTGAAGAAGGTTAATAAATTAGATAGGCAGGAACGGCCCTCGTGAATCCATGCTGGGTATCATTAATCAAATTATGGTTATCTAGATGGCTTCTAATAATATCAGCTATAATTGACTCTAGTAATTTGCCTACAATTGAGGTCAGGCTTATTGGGCGGTAGTTTGACGGTAGTGACTTGTCCCCTGCTTTAAAATAGGAATTACATTAGCCATCTTCCACATATCAGACACTACACCTGTTAGAAGAGATAAATTAAAAATGTTAGATATTGGTTCACAGAGTTCCATTTTGCATTCCTTAAGAACCCTTGCAAAAAGCTCATCAGGACCCGGCGATTTATTTTGTTTCAGTCGGTCCAGCTGTTTCATAATCATTTTGCTAGTGACTGTGATATTACATAATTTATCTTCTTCTGGGCCTCTGTAAAAATTAATTACTGGGATATTATTAATGTCTTCCTGTGTGAAAACCGAGAGAAAATAATTATTAAAAATAGAGCACATATCATTCTCCTTGTCAGTAAGATGCCCAAAGTTATTTTTAAGGGGACCTATCTTATCCCTAACTTTTGTTCTATAAACCTGGAAAAAACTTTTGGGGTTAGTTTTTGAATCCCTAGCAACTTTAATTTCATAGTCCCGTTTAGCTTTTCTTATTCCCTTTTTTAAAGTACCTCTTAATGTCAGTATACTGATTTATAAGATGACCCTCACCTCTTTTTATGCGCCTATAAATTCCTTTCTTCTGCCCTAAAAGATATTTGAGCCTATTATTCATCCATTTTGGGTCATTTCTACTTGATCTAATTTCTTTATACGGGATAAATGTTCTTTGGGCAGCCTGTATAGTGTTAAGAAAACTGTCATATTGATACCTCTCTTCTTCACCCCAGTCCACAGTTGATAAGTGTTCTCTAAGTCCATTATAATCTGCTAAGCGAAAATCTGGGACCATTACTGAATTATCCCTACTATCATACATCCATTCAATGCTAAAGGTAATTGACTTGTGGTCGCTTGAGCCGAGTTCCTCTGTAATTTCTAAATTATTAACAAGGGTTTCCTTGCTTGCCAGAACCAAGTCAAGTAGGTTATTTCCCTTGTAGGTTCTGTTACAAACTGCTTCAAAAGCAATCCTGAACTACTTCTAAAAAGTCGTTAGATTCTAAATTCCCTGTCATGAAATTCCAATCAATCTGACTAAAGTTAAAGTCCCCTAGAATTACTACGTTATCGTGTCTTGTGGCCTTAACAATTTCCTCCCAAAGTAGTCTCCTTGTTCCCTATCTAAGTTTGGAGGACGGTAAATCACGCCTAAAATCAATTTTTCACACCCTCTGAAAATTCTATCCAGACAGACTCTGTATGTGTTAATTCAGACTTTATACCCGTTTTTATGCCGTGTCTTCCTTTGCAGATGACACCCGAATCTGTATGACAGTGTCCACCATTGAAGACACTGCAAGACTCCAAGCAGACATAAACCAAATCGCTCCCATCTTGTTCCTCATCCTCATATCGGATATAGACAGGGATATAAGCTACAGTGCCGTGTCTTCCTTTGCAGATGACACCCGAATCTGCATGACAGTGTCCACCATTGAAGACACTGCAAGACTCCAAGCAGACATCTACCAAATCTTTAAATGGGCTGCAGAAAACAATATGAAGTTCAATGATGAGAAATTTCAATTTTTATTTTACAATGATGAGAAATTTCAATTACTCAGATACGGAAAACGTGAGGAAATTAAAATCTCATCGGAGTACAAAACTAATTCCAACCACACAATAGAGCGAAAAACTAATGTCAAAGACCTGGGAGTGATCATGTCAGAGGATCTCACCTTCAAAGACCATAACACCGTAGCAATTGCATCTGCTAGAAAAATGACAGGATGGATAATGAGATCCTTCAAAACCAGGGATGCAAAGCCCATGTTGACACTTTACAAATCGCTTGTTCTATCTAGGCTGGAATATTGCTGCACACTAACTGCACCTTTCAAGGCAGGTGAAATTGCTGACCTTGAAAATGTGCAGAGAACCTTCATGGCACGCATAACTGCAATAAACCACCTCAATTACTGGGAACGCTTGAAGTTTCTAAACCTGTACTCCCTAGAATGCAGGCGGGAGAGATACATTGTTATATACATGTGGAAAATTCTCGAGGGATTAGTACCAAACTTGGTTCGTACGTTGGACTGTGTGCGGCCAGCAGTAACAGCCTGGTTGATCAGGCTCTGATCCAACAGGAGGCCTGGTCACAGACCGGGCCGAGGGGGCGTTGACCCCTGGAATTCTCTCCAGGTAGACTCCAGGTAGGTAGACGAAAGCAAAAGACTCGGCAGGCGATGTAACATCCCCCCAATGAAAAGCAGGGGTGCCACTAGCACGTTGAGGGACAACACAATGAGTGTCAGGGGCCCAAGATTGTTCAACTGCCTGCCAGTATACATAAGGGGGATTACCAACAAACCCCTGGCTGTCTTCAAGCAGGCACTGGACAGGCACCTAAAGTCGGTACCTGACCAGCCAGGCTGTGGTTCGTACGTTGGACTGCATGCAGCCAGCAGTAACAGCCTGGTTGATCAGGCTCTGGTCCAACATGAGGCCTGGTCACAGACCGAGCCACGACGGCATTGACCCCTGGAATTCTCTCCAGGTAAACTCCAGGTAAACTACCCAAAGCTCCACCAGTGCGTCTGTCAAGCCCTTTCAAGACCTTATCTGCCTCCCAATAAACCCTGCACACTCAAGTTCCTGTACCCCTCTGAAAAGATCGAGTCCCACTCCCTCCCTTATATCAAACGATTCCTGCACTTAGTGGGATATATATGGGCTGCCACAGCCCCCATCCTTTCCCCAACACTCACGTCCCTTAATTTCCACGACATGCACACAAAGTCCACCATACTGTACAGTAATCCCTTTTTATCCCTATGTCTAACTCCACCCAAATTCAAGTTAATAGCAGGTAACAAAGGGATACCCCCTCCCCCTAAACCCCATAACACCCCCCCCCATCCACCTATGAACCCCATCCAAAGTTTCACAAAATATACCACATGCAAAGCCGACTCCGGCAAGCCACACTTCTGACACCTCCCATCTTTCACCAATCCAATACGGATTTAGCGCCATTAACCCTCATGCCAGTTGCACTGCAGAAAAAATTGATGTGAATTCCTATGTTGACCAGCCCCGCCTCTTGGCACACTAACACCATGGTGTCATCTACATATCCCACCACATTTCTAATCCCCTTATCCCTCCCCCTACCCCTTCCCATCCCCCACTAATCTGTAAAATGGATCCTGTAAGCAAGCAAAAAGAATCTGCGACAGGGGACAACCCTGTCGCAGACCCCTTTCCATCCTAACCACCCCTCAACCTACCATTTATTTTCACCCTCACATTTGCCCCTTCATATAACGCCCTAACCCAATCCAGCACTTCCAATCCAAACCTCTGCCTTTCCATTATTCCAAACATACTCTCACGCTCCACACTATCATATGCTCCCTTCCAATCCAGCGTGAGTATTCCTCCCTCAACCTCTCTATCTACGAATTCTTTAATAAGTTCATATCCCTCCCCCTCACCCCTTCCCGGTATCCCCCCTGTCCCTCCTCTATCACCCCCCCTAACACTCTTTTTAATCTATTACCTAAAATCTTAGCATATATTTTATAATCCGTATTCATAAGGACTAAAGGTCTATAATTCTCTAAAGTTTCCCCTTCCTAACTAATTCCATTACCCCCATACCCATATCCCTCCCCATTACACCTGTCCTTTCATACCATTCATCACACCTACCATACAATCCTTTATAATGTCCAATTCTCCTTATAAAATTTATTTGCCAAACCATCCATTCCTGGAGCCTTGCCCTTACTTAACCCATCCACTGCCTCCCACACCTCCCTCTCACTGATCGTGCCCCTCAATCCCTCCTGATCTTCCCTACTCAACCTCTCCCTAATCTTTCCCAATAAAATGCTCCTTTCCTCCATACCCAACCCCCACTACTCATGTGCCTTGCAAACCACTTATCAGCATACAATTCATTCCTTCCGTGGAAGTTTCCTCATACCTTTCACATAATTCCCCATGGTTTCATCCACTTCCAGATACTCCATTGACATTCTATCCCTTTCTGTTTACACTTCCCAAAACACATGCTTTCATTCTACATGCCCCAAACCTCTCATTCTGCAAAATCATCAACCTATCTTTCAACTACTTAAGTTCCTCTGTCATTCTATGTCCTCCTGCATATAACAGTCTTTCAATGTAATTTGTAAACCAAATGCCATCCTGCTTCTTCCCCTTCCCAACCTCTGATAGTAAGCTTGGATGTTAGGCTTCCATACTTACCCACCAATCCACCAAAGCCCCTCCCTACTCTCCATCCAAAACCACCCCACCAATCCAAAACCTCCCTTTACCATCACCCTTAATAACTGAACATTTAATTTCCAAAACCCCTGTACCCTTTTTTGCAACCCCTTCCCACCCCACCTCCACCAACACTCCCGATGATCTGGAAACCCACATCCAAATATTGTACCCCCTACTACCACGCATCCCTTTACATAAATCTTGTCTAGTCGAGCCGCATACCCTCTTCTAACAAAAGTAGTCTCACCCGCACCTCCCACCCCAATCACGTCTTCAAACCTACCCTCCTAAGTAAGTCCCTTAAGGCTGGAAGAACACAACCTCCACCCCGCAGCTCCACATCCTCTCTAATTACACAATTAAAATCCCCAACAATTGTTACACTAGGCAAATCCCGACATGCATAAATCATGTAATCCCAAACAATATCCACCTTCACCTTCCTTGCTGCCTCCACCGGCATGTACACCCCTAAAAAACATGCCTAACTCCACTTCACTCCCCATCCACTCTAACCAGCCTACCCCTTTCCCCACACTCCTCCCATCGCAAAGGTTTGAAAGGGCCTGACACTGCCACCGCTACGTCACCCCTTTAATCTACTGGATAAACTTGCAAACACTTTGTAGCCATTCAAAAGTAAATCCCCACCACTCCTATAATTGTGTTCCTGTATAAAAGCAACTGTCACACCATACCTTCGCAATGTACACTCCACCCAAGCCCTCTTGATTTCATCCCTCAACCCATTTACATTAAGTGTTAAACACCTGAGATCTATGTCAAGGGTTTGCCCCTAGGCCTCTGTGGAAGTTGTACCCCTGACTTCCCTTAACTCAGTTTACCCGTTTGCTTCCCTCCCTTAAAAGTACCCCACTCTTGCAACAAACCTAGATCTTTTTTAGCTACTTCCACCAAAGGCTTTTTGCAGATCCTCTGCTCGGGTGTCAGCACATCCTCACTGCCTGACGAATTGCCAGACCTTTTACATGTCCTCTGTATTACTTCTACACTACTTGCATTCTCGGTCTGATGGACCTCCACCTGCACATCCTCCATAATTAAGTGTTGTTCCTCGAGACTGGCACTCGCCACACTTTCCACCACATTCACAACATCTATCAAACCATCATTAGTGTTTACACTTAGCACCGACAAAGGGTCGTCCAATATTTCCTTTAATATCTGTTCCAATGGTACATCCTCTGCCGGACTCTCATGGTGATCACAGTCAACCACTGGCATAACAGATTCCTGCATTAGAGTCTGACAAACCACCTCAGATCCCTCCACAATCTCACTCCAGAGTTTCGGCTGCTTCTCCTGCGGCGTCTCCTTCCGTTCCTCCTCTGCGCCTGCACTTCCACTACTCGCTTTCTCTGGAACCTGTCTGGGTCCCGCCCTCCTCAAAAGTCAGCTGCCACATGATCGTAGGCACCACAGACGACACGTCCTGCGCTGCCCCATGTAGGTACGTACACTTGGGTCCTGGGAAATCTGGTAGAACAACGTAGGATGGTATAGGGTGCCTCAGGTCATTTTCAAAGCAACGACCCTCATAGAGGCCTCATCAAAGGCCCCTCACTCCCCTTTCCAGGGGTAGCTGCGTGTATTATTCGCACGCACTGAAGACTGCACTGATGTCCATCGGGTCCGCCTCAAATGGGACGTTCTTCAAACGTATCCAAGTGTACGACGTGAAATGTCCTTTAACCGTCCTGAAGTCCAGTGTGCACTGTGTACACATGATCCTGGTGTCGATCTACGAGTCGGTCATAAACTTCCGCCGTCAGAAGTTTTACAAAGACTCTATTCATCCCATTCAGGGCAACGCCATACAAATCGCCTGTGTAAAGTCCATACACATCTCTTAATATGTTGGTAACACAGTCCCGGCCATTGCAGGGTGTAGAACGCCCGTCACAAGGTCACACAGACAGTATTCGTTGCTCCCTTTCCCCGGGTGTCACCATGTTGTATGGAAAACCAAAGTGCTGCTATGTGTCACCAGGGGTCAGGTCAGAGCACCACACACCCTCCCACCACCAGAGCTGGGCTGCGACTGAAATTTCAAATTTCTCCGATATGGAAACGTAGGAAATTAAAATTTCATGGAGTATAAAACAAATTCCAACCACAATAGAGCGAAAAACTAATGTCAAAGACCTGGAGTGATCATGTCAGAGGATTTCACCTTCAAGGACCATAACATTGTATCAATCGCATCTGCTAGAAAAATGACAGGATGGATAATGAGAACCTGTACTTAGCTCGTGGTGACCTGTACTTAGCGGGTGGACCTGTACTTAGCTCAGTGAGGACGTGTCTAGTGTACTCTGTGGACTGAACCATAATAATAATAATAATAATAATAATAATAATAATAATAATAATAATAATAATAATTTTTATTTGGACATGATACAAAGAATTACATTTGGTTATTTAGATTACATGAGGTGTACATGCCAAAAGCCCCTAGTATGCAGGGCATTTTGGGCAGACTTAAAATTAACTTAAAACTAGATTGTAAGAATTATTGTAGATAGTATACAATGAGTAAAGGTGAGTATTTAAGCTATGAAATTTGAACATATTTTTTGTAGTTTTGTCTTCATTATAAAATTAATTAAATCAGATTAAACAAATTAAAGCAATAGTAATAATAAAATAATAAAAAGTTATGGTTGATAATTTATAAAATAAGTAAAGTTGCTTATCTAAGTTTTAAAGTTTGAATATAAGTTGAACATATCATTTAATTGTAGCAATTTATTGCAGTTGCTTTGAGAGGAAGAGGTAATCAGACCTTATTCAAGGAGAGATACCTGTGATCTCTTGAATCAAGAGGCCGCCAGCATCATGGCACCCACCTTGACAGGAAGAGGACCTTAGATACAGGACAAAATGTTTACCTCGTCATTTCGAATTTAAAACAATTGCATTGCAGTTAGTTTACGTGGTCATTATAATATCAGTGTTGGGAATAATTAGCTAAGTAAGTATTATTCATAACAGGTTTTACATTCATTCATTCAATCGTTCATTCATACATTACATTGACTTGAAAGTCAGGTTTTACGTTAAGTGATTATTCTACTTTGCTGGGAATGGTTGATATGGAGCAATTATCTTTGGGTGAGAAGGTGGTTTTTTAGCATCGTTTTGAATTGGGGTACAGGTAGGGTTTCTTTGGCAATGACAGGTAATGAATTCCAAATTTTCGTGCCTTTTATGTGCATTGAGTTTTTACATAGTGTTAGGTGGACACGGGAAACATCGAGGAGTGATCTGTGTCTAGTGTTATGGTCATGTGTCCTGTTAAAATTAGTAAGGAGAAGTTTGAGTGGTGGGTTAATATCTGCATAGAGTGTTCTATGTATGTAATAGGCACAGTAAAAAGTATGGATGCTTGTATGGTGAGTAAGTTTAGGTTTTGAATATTGGTGGAGTATGTTGCCTGGAGTGAGAATTTGTTATCATTCTAACTTTGCTCTGTGAAGACTTTTCTACTGTGCTCTCCGTTCTTAGCTACCTGAGATTGTATGATGGCTTCCCTCGACTACGAGCAGCTATATCTCCAACTTAAAGTGGAATTAACGGAAGCTAGAAGAGAAATTCAACATTTGAAGGGTATCCTACCTGGAGTCTACCTGGAGAGAATTCCAGGGGTCAACGCCCCCGCGGCCCGGTCTGTGACCAGGCCTCCTGTTGGACTAGAGCCTGATCAACCAGGCTGTTACTGCTGGCCGCACGCAGTCCGACGTACGAACCACAGCCCGGCTGATCAGGTACCGACTTGAGGTGCCTGTCCAGTGCCTGCTTGAAGACAGCCAGGGGCTTGTTGGTAATCCCCTGATGTACGCTGGGAGGCAGTTGAACAATCTTGGGCCCCTCACACTTATTGTGTTGTCCCTCAACGCTAGTGGCACCCTGCTCTTCATTGGGGGATGTTACATCGCCTGCCGAGTCTTTTGCTTTCGTACGGAGTGATTTTTGTGTGCAAGTTTGGTACTAAGCCCTCGAGAATTTTCCATGTGTATATAATAATGTATCTCTCCCGCCTGCGTTCTAGAGAGTACAGGTTTAGGAACTTCAAGCCGTTCCCAGTAGTTGAGGTGGTTTATCGCACTTATGCGTGCGGTGAAGGTTCTCTGCACATTTTCAAGGTCAGCAATTTCACCCGCCTTGAAAGGTGCAGTTGAGTGTGCAGCAATATTCCAGCCTAGATAGAACAAGGGATCTGTAAAGTGTCAACATGGGCTTGGCATTCCTGGTTTTGAAGGTTCTCATCCATCCTGTCATTTTTCGAGCAGATGCAATTGCTACATTGTTATGGTCCTTGAAGGTGAGATCCTCTGACATGATCACTCCCAGGTCTTTGACATTAGTTTTTCGCTCTATTGTGTGGTTGGAATTAGTTTTGTACTCCGATGAGATTTTAATTTTCACGTTTTCCGTATCTGAGTAATTGAAATTTCTCATCATTGAACTTCATATTGTTTTCTGCGCCCATTTAAAGATTTGGTTTATGTCTGCTTGGAGTCTTGCAGTGTCTTCAACGGTGGACACTGTCATACAGATTCGAGTGTCATCTGCAAAGGAAGACACAGCACTGTGGCTTATATACCTGTCAATGTCTGATATGAGGATGAGGAATAGGATGGGAGCAAGTACTGTGCCTTGTGGAACAGAGTTTTCACAGTAGCTGCCTCAGACTTTACTCTGTTGACTACTACTCTTTGTGTTCTACGTGTTAGGAAATTATAGATCCATCTACCAACTTTTCCTGTTATGCCTTTATCACGCATTTTGTGTGCTATTACACCATGGTCACACTTTTCAAAGGCTTTTGCAAAATCTGTGTATATATCATCTGCATTCTGTTTATCTTCTAGAGCATCCAGGACCTTGTCGTAGTGGTCCAGTAGTTGGGACAGACAGGAGCGGCCTGCTCTAAACCCATGCTGTCCTGGGTTGTGCAATTGATGGGTATCAAGATGGGTGGCGATCTTGCTTCTTAGAACCCTTTCAAAATTTTTATGATATGGGACGTTATCGCAATTGGTCTGTAGTTCTTTGTTTATTGCTTTACTGCCCCTTGTGGAGCGGGGCTATGTCTGTTGTTTTTAGTAGCTGCGGGACGATCCCAGTGTCCATGCTCCCTCTCCATAGGATGTTAAAAGCATGTGATAGGGGCTTTTGCAGTTCTTGATGAACACGGAGTTCCATGAGTCTGGGCCTGGAGCGGAGTGCATGGGCATGTCATTTATTGCCTTTTCGAAGTCATTTGGCGTCGTGATGATGTCAGAAAGGCATGCGTCTGTCAAGTTCTGTGGCACTCTCATAAAAAATAATTTAGGTTTTCGATTTTCTGTCTGGTTAGTGGCTCGCAAAGACTGAGTCATACTGGGATTTAAGTAACTCACTTGTGGAAAATATTGGGTATTTTCCCGAAAGGTTATACTCGATAGCCTTTCTAATGTGAATATTCTTAATGTGTGGCTGTTGGTTCGTATTTTTCTTGATATGAGGAAAGAACCATCGCGATGGGTGGCTTGGGTACGCGGGACTGGGGCACACGAGGTTAGTCGCGCTCGTGGGATAAAGGTGAATGGAGGTGAACGATGGGTGGGCTCTGGATATAATGGAGATGGAAATCGGCGTTTACTACGACCAAATCGCGGTTAATGGTTCTCTTCACAATAGTGAATGTTGTGAATATTCGCCGAGCATAATGTGGGACATTAAGTCCAAGAAACTATAATAATAGAGTGATAATGTGTTAAACAGTGAGTGACGCCGTCATGGCGGTGCTGATGGCGGAAATGTGCGTCGCTTCGATCAGCGTTCATCGCACGCGATTATTAATGGATTAACTTCTAACGAGAGTAAATTAATGGAACATTAAACCGACGTGTGAATAGTGTGTAAAGTGTTGCGTCTAAACTCTACTGAAGGGGTTTAGTGAGAGGATATGAATCACTACCCCGACCAACCACGTTAAACAACGCCCGGTCTCGTGGACGTAAGAGAGTTCAAGGGATCAATCTTCTCTTGACTCATCGAGACAACCACCAACATCATCGTCTTGCCGGAAGAATAATCTACCGAGCAGGACCACGAGATCCGTCGAAGAATAGCGACAAGAATGTTGTTTCTTCCCCACTGTAAGTACTCTTATTGTCTTAGCAACCGTCTGGCCAGTAGGTATGTTGGGACAATGTGGGTTTGAGGTGGGAATGATAATGACGGGATCTTCAAGTGAGCAGCAATGGCACGGATAAAGGGTGAGTGATATTAAGTTGTACTCTTCCTCCTTCTCCCCAATCAGTCAGACCTTAACCCATACAGTCCACAAAATTTAACAATACCGTAATCATTGGTGTTACTCATTCTTAATAAACTGGTCAAGGATAGATGTGGATTTAGAGTGAGAATATCGAAGGGTCCCCTTAAATGTGACCAGGAGCGGGGCAAGTTTTCTCACACGCCTCAACGGGGGTAACCGCGGTAAAATTATACTAGTCGGTCCACTCCCCGGGAGATAATTTGTTGTAAGTGGCGGTGAAGCCCAGACAGGTAATCTCTTAATTCCCCACATCACTCATTTCCTTGCTGTCATCTGTGTAGGACCCATCCGGTTTAAGTAGGGGCCCAATACTGGTTGTTGTTCTCGACTTTGATTTTGCATAGGAAAAGAAATACTTAGGGTTTCTTTCAATTTCATTTATGGCTCTTAGTTCTTCCCGTGTCTCTTGATTCCTATAAGATTCCTTTAGTTTTAATTCGATGTTTGCTATTTCTCTGACTAGTGTCTCCCTACGTATTTCAGGGATTATCCCCGGAACAATGTCCTTGATGATCAGACCAACGAATGGATGCTAGTCGGATCTGAAGGGACGAAGCTGAAGTTGAAGAAGGTCCAAGAGACTGCTGTGAAAACCAGGAACTCTTTTTCCTTGTTATCAGACGAATGTGAAGATATCCCAGCGAAGACCATCTCTACAAAGACCGTCGAGAACGTCATGCACACCGCCAGTCGAGGTAAGAACATTGTCTTAGTTGGGGACAGTCAGATTAGGTTTATGGATAGGGAATTTTGTCTTAAGGATAGAAATAGGAGGCAGAGGGTGTGTTATCCTGGGGCTGGGATGAAGGATATTGTTAGCCATCTGGACGACATCATGAGAGGTAATGGGAGCAATCCTATTATCTGTCTCAGTGCTGGAGGCAACGATGTTAGCAGGCATAGGAGTGAGGAGCTGATTAGCAGCTATAGGTCATCAATAGACAGAATTAGGAAGATGGGTGGGAACCCTGTCATATGTGGTATTTTGCCAAGGCGAGGAGTTGGAAAGGAATGGTTGTCCAGGGCAATTGGTGTCAATTGCTGGCTGGACAAATACTGTAAGGAAAATGCAGTAACATTCATTGGCAACTGGGACCCTTCTATGGCAGAAATGACATGTATGCCAGGGATGGGGTTCACTTATCTAGGTCTGGGGTGGGGGCACTGGCAACTGCAGTGGAGGTAGCTGTTAGGGCGTTAAACTAGAAAAAGTTAGTGGTATGGGTTATGGGGTGGAAACAGTGAAGTCCCAATGTAGTAATGTTATAAATTCTAGGGGAACCAGTAATAGACAGAATAAGGTGGATATTGGAAAGTCAGTGGCACTAGGTGACAAGAACAGTAATAGGTATAGTGGAAAACAGAAATGAGCAGGAAGGGTAAAGAGAAAGGAGGGTCTTAGTGTATATTACACCAATAGTCGTAGTAGGAATAAGATGGACGAGTTGAGATTAGTTGAAAGTACTGGTAATATTGATGTTTTTGCAATAACTGAGACATGGTTTAATATGAAAATCGGGATATGCCTGCCGAATGTCACATTCAGGGTTTTAAATTGTTCCAAGTAGACAGAAGTATCGGAAAGGGGGTGGGTGGCACTCTATGTCAGTGATCATTTAAATTGTTGATAAAACGGGTAAAGTCTGAAATAACACATACAGAGTCTCGTCTGGATAGAATTTTCAGAGGGTGTGAAAATTGATTTTGGCTTATTTACATATCCAAACTTAGATAGGAACAAGGGAGACTACTTGGAGGAAATTGTTAAGGGCCCCAAGGCACGATAACGTAGTAATTCTAGGACTTAACTTTAGTCAGATTGATTGGAATTTCTTGACATGGAATTTAGAATCTAACGACTTTTTAGAAGTAGTTCAGGATTGTTTTTTGAAGCAGTTTGTGACAGAACCTACAAGGGAAATAACCTACTTGACTTGGTTCTGGCAAGCAAGGAAACCCTTGTTAATAATTTAGAAATTACAGAGGAACTCGGTTCAAGGACCACATGTCAATTACCTTTAGCATTGAATGGATGTATGATAGTAGGGATAATTCAGTAACGGTTCCAGATTTTCCTTAGCAGAT